>JAIFTH010000184.1:0-46962 GCA_019968535.1 Fragariocoptes setiger | reverse complement strand
ACACACACACACACACACACATTCACAGACAAAACATTCGCAACGCGTTTGTGTTTGGTGGCCATTGAATTGGATCGGATTGAATAGATGAATGTTCGCTAACAATAAGAAAATGTATCGAACAAATCGACGGCTAATCAAGCGACAACAACAGCAGTAACGCGAACGTGACGCTCTTTATCTCTAACTATTCGTTTGTCTCTCTTTTCTTCTTTTTTCAGTTTAGCGAAACGCAATGAACACAACACAACACAACACACCGCATCGCAGCATACAAGGAAGAATTGCATTGCATTGAAGTTATGAACTCAGAAACTGATAAACTCCAAGATGAAGATGGAAATAAAATGAACATAAATTCAATCGAAATGACTCGTTGTTACGCTCATTATCGGCCAAGCAGCAGCAGAGAGCGCTGACTTGCCGTCACTCGCTTGCACAATGGAATGAAGCAATGCAATGCAATTGAACAACAGAACGAAAACAAAAAAAATGATGCGAACAAAACGAATGATCGACAACAAAATGAAATAAGAAGAAGTAATAATAATAATGTGTGATCTAATTCACTCGATTCGATTCAATTCAACTCAACTCAAATCAACGATCCGATTTGATTCAATTCGATCAATTGATGTGGCAGAATCTGCCTTGGTTTAAGAGTTGCACAATCAAGCGATATTTGTTGTCTCGGGCGCTTTCTTGCTCTCGCTCGCTCTTGTTGAGATTTGCTCAATTCGATGTTTGATTGAAGAGAGAAAACTTACCGAACACAATTGAATTGATGGTGGCCTCTTTGACGGGGGTCGAACTTATGCCGGCGCCAGTGTTACTAGTGACGTCATCGGCGTGACCGGCGTAATCGGCTCGCGACGATGACGAAGCCAAACGAATATCAAGATGTTCCTCCAATCGTTTCACAGCAATAATGGCCACTTTTGCCACACCTGTGAACAGAAGAACATAACGGATGAGAGAATAAAGGATGATCAGAAATGATTGTTCGCTGAGAAAGTGTTGAGACAAATAGAATTCAATTTGCATCCTGCATTAGCAGATACAGTGCAACGTACCGTCTTCGGCGATCTCGTTGAGCACTGCTTGTGGCAACGTCAACGTGTCGTCGTTGATCCATTTTGACCAGCCCGATTTGGCCAACGTGTCGGCGCTCAATTCGACCGCGCGCACTGGGCTTTTGGTAGCCTTCGAGCCCATGTTGTTGTTGTTGTTGTTGTTGTTGTTGCTGTTGGCTTCGGCTGACATGTCAACGTTAGTCACACACACCAACACGTTCGATTTGACGAGCAAATGGCGCAACGAGCGCGCGCTCATTTGTTGGCCCACCATGGTGGCGGCTCGCTTCAGGCTGGCCAACAATTGTGTGGCAATCGATTGACGCAACGCCAACGGTTTGATGTCTTGCCACGCGAATCGTTGCACCGGATCCAGGAGGCCCGACACAACGTCGGCCACATAATTGAGCAATTGAGGCGCAATCATGCTGCTCGTGTCACTCGTGCTTACGGACGACAACATGTCTGTGGCAAAGGCAGGAGGGGCGGCAGCGTTGGCGTTGCGCTTCAAGCGTAGCTGTTGTTGCGATGATGTCACAGATGATGAAACAGGTGTCAAAGGTGCCAAATGGGATGAGTGGATGCGTGAGACAGAGGTCGAGGTGGAGAGGCGAGCGTCGAACAAGTCCAACAAGCGCACCACGAGCAATGTGACTCGTCTCACGTCGGCCCCAAACAATTGCTTGGTGCGTGTCATGAGCGCCAATTCGGCCATCGTGCGCACGGCCAACGATTGACGCGCCAACGTCGACGAAGCAGCACCAACGTTGACGTTGGCACTCGTCGATAATGTCAATGCAATTGCACTGGCCAATTGTGAGTCCAAATTCTCGAGCCACAACGAGCGACACTCGCTAAAATCTGGCCCGTTCGTCGGCGTCCAGCGTGCGCTCGCATAATCGCATTGCCAGCTGATTGTGCCCGCCGCGCCAGGCGGACAATTGACGCGCACAACGGCGCCGCGTTGTGTGACGCCGAACTGGACGTCGCGCACCGCAACAGGTGCACACGTTGGCTCGTTGCCGTTGCTCGAGGGCTCACTGTTGCCGCTGGCCGGTTGCCACGGTTGCTGCTGCTGCTGCTGCTCATCATCGCCGCTGGGCGGTGCCAGTGGCGCTGCTCCTACTGCTGCTGCTGTTCCATTGTCACGTGTGTCAGCAACACGTGACGCCGATGACACGTGCTGCTCGTTCCATTTCGTGGGCAAATTGTTGGCTGCACCATTGTTGGTGTCGTAAGCCGTCGAGTTGGACTGGCTCGTTGACGTCGGAGAGCCTGACGAACGAATGGAATTGATTGCTGCTGTTGTAGTTAAATTAGGAGAAATTGTAACTGGTAACATTGATTGTTGAGTCCTAGAACGATCCTTGCCATTGCCACCTGTTGTCGTGAGATAGAAATTAACAGAATTGAAGATGGTTAGTGTTTGATTTATAGTCTGTTGAGTCAGATTCGGGTTCGGGTTCAGGTTCAGGTTAGGTGATCAACAATAATTGATTGCATTATGTAATGAGGTGTCGACACCAAGAGCTCAGCACAATTGTCTGCTCTTGTGACTGCTGCTCGTTGGCTCGTGAGCTCAACTCATCAACAACCAGCTATAGACAAAAATATTGACCAAAATTGGAGCGACTAGACGAATAAATTACAACAGCAACAACACAAAGCTCACTTGTGGCCTCTCTCGAACTAAGACCACGATGACGACCAAACAAAACAAACGATTTAAGTCATAGAGAACAAACTTTGAATTTCTTTGTTTCTCTTTCTTGCACTTGCTTTTGTCTGCCTATGACTCTGTCAGTGTGTGTCTGTGTGCAATAGCCGTTGTTGTTGTTGCTGCTGCTGCTGCTGTTGTCGTTGTGTTAACAAGTGCTCACTTTGTGCTTATGCAAATTAATCATCACAGCATAGAGTAGAGCAAGTAGTTACACAACAAATGAAAAGAGAAAGCAAAGAGAGAAAAGGGAGAAACTCGACGAAACGAACCTGAACTTGAATTTATTCGAACGCCAACAGCCGACTCATTTGCAAGAACAGGTGCATTAGTGGTGTGATTAGTTATTAGTGTTGGATAACAAGACGACCAACGATAATGATGACGACGACGACGAATTATATAACAAGCTATGTGAATGTGTGTGTGCGCTGACTATGTCTATGTCTGTGTAATCACTAGTTGATCATTGACACAAACAATGAGCACATTATTCTTGTTTTTGTTTTATGTGCGAGATTAGTCAGTGCATGAGCCGCAATTAGTTTTGTTTTATTCCTATTTCTAACTCAACTCCAACTCCGACTCCGACTCTGACTTCAACTTCAACTCACAGAGTACAGCACAATTGATTATTGTCTCACAATTATTATCATTATTATTGCATACAAAAATCAGCTAGTAATTTGCACGAGCAAATTTGTTTCTTCTAATATTGTCTTGTCTCGACTCAGACCGAAAATGATGTGTGTGTGCTTTACTCTACTGTCTCACGACTGTTAGGCTCTAACAGTGATGAAGACGACGACGAATCATCATCACCGACGACAGGTGCTTCTTGTTTTCATTTCAGCTCAAGTTTAATTCTCGAATTCTTATCGAATGCTTTCGATCTCCCAGACTGCTTTCGATAGTTGACCTTTGTGTCGCCTGAATCACAGTTTGATTGTTGCCAATGTCGGCAGCACATCAAAGCTGATCAGCCGAATTAGAATAGAAAGTTAAAATCGAAATTTACAAATCTCAACATTGATTTAACATTGAAAATCTAATGTTACATCAATAGTTAGTTATTCACATATTGCTGCTGTTGTTGCAGCAATAATTGAATATCACGACGACAGAGGAAAGAATAAAAGATAGACTTGCGTCAGTCGGTCAGGCAGCCGAAAGGACGAACGAACGTACACCAACCAACTGGTGTTGTGTGTCCGTTAATTGTTGGCCGAGTTGGCCATTTTTGGAGCCAAGCGGGCACCTGTTGCTGCCGCTGTCGCTGTGGCCGCCGTTGCCACTGCCACTGTCATTGCCACTGCTGTTGTTGTGTGTCGTCCGGTGGTCAGTGGCCAGTGGTGGTCACTAATGGCGGTGATTATCGTCCATAATTTTCAGTTCGGTTCAGTTCAGTTCGGCTCGGTTCAATCCAATTCAATTCAGTTGAGCTGAGCTCACATCGGTTCGGATTGCATCCAGTTGCACATTTGCAGTATTGAGTGAAATTACAACAGAATAGAACAAACTTCTGTTTTGTGTGTCTCAACAACAACCACTGATGAGTGCGAATGATGTGAGCAACGTTCCGACACACACAAAACGAATTCTCGTCTCGTCTCGTTGTTCTTCGTCATCGTCATTTTATCTAAGAGCAAGTACAAGCTACAACAAGCGGCAGCAGTAGAAACTCATCAGTGCAGCAAATGGAGAAAACAAATGCAAATGTTGTGTCGTTGATTGTAAAACTAAATTGAAGAACAATTTTCAAGAAACAACAACAAATTGCTTGCCTTGTACTTTCTTTCCATCTCATCTCATCTCATCTCATCTCGTGTTTCTTATCATCATTTGTTGCACTTGTTGTTCTTTCGATTGTCGCTGCTGCTGTTGTTGTTGTTTCTGTTGCCGCTGATGCTGTGGCTGTTGTTGTAAGTTTCCATATTCGAAGGAAAAGAAATAGTCTTTTTTCTCTTTTCTCCATTATTGCCAACAAAGACAAAGACGGACACAGTCGCACAACGAGGGAGAGAGAGAGAGAGAGAGAGAAGGAGAGGCGTCAACCTTGACCGTGGAAGCCATCAAATAGTAACATGCACGCACTGACTTGCAGCACTTGAATTTCATGTGATTGCTCACACGAGATACACACAGACAGACATACGGACGAACTAACGAACGAACGAGAGGGCGAAATAGAGAGAGAGAGAGAGAGAGAACAAATTTGAATTTTGTTCGCTAACAATGTTCTCGCTATATAAAATGCGAGAAGAGAAAAAGTTTTATCAAATCAAATCAAACCAAACGAAAGAAAAGAAAATATTTTTCGACTAACGATTCCATACTCGTATAGTTTGTTATCCGTCATTCGTTATTAATGTGTGCGTGTGCTATAGAGTGACAACAACAACAAGTCAATGGTCAAATAGAAAAATTGCCTTACGATGGTCATTTGTTTTTTCATTCTTTAGTTGAAAGTTACAGTCGCATAGTTCAAGCGAGCAAATGAGCAAGTGAATTTTGAAAGCTAGCAACACAATTTGTTGTTGGCACGATTGTTGTTGCCGCTAGTTATGCACGCATTGAAACAGCAACAACAACAACAACGAAAACAATTGGAAAGGAAAAGTTTGTTGCGTTGTGGCAAGTGCATTTGCATTTGTACTTGCACATTTCGAATCGATCTATTGAGTGAGCTAACCCTCAAGCAATGTCACTCTAGCAAATTTGCAACTGATTACGAGCTTAGAAACAAGACAATACAAGACAAGATGATGAGCTTACGAGACGCGCGCGTAATTCGAGAGCTTCGGGTGCAAATCTCAATTGCATTGGGTGTCACATTGCGTGCAAATTCTCGTCGATTGTTATTGCACTTGTCGTGCTTGTTATGCAGTTGTGGTTCGCTTCGTTTCGTTTTGTTTTGGCTTTGTTTTGTATTGACTTTCTCGAATCTCAATTCTGGCGCTTCGATTGCGTGAGTGAGTGCGTGCGTGCTTCGAATTGTGTGCGTGTCACGGCACTTGTTGTTGTTGTGGTCTCACACAAAGTGCATCGGACATTGCACTTTGTGCTTGCACTCTATGGCTTGTTATGCAATCTCTGCTTATTGCTTATTATTGCTCAGGGCACAATCACGATCAAACAGCAACAACAACGACAACAGCAATCAAGCGGCCAAAGCCAAGCGTCAATTGTGGACCAATTGGAGCGGCCATTGTGAACGAAACAGCACACATTGTTAGCAAACATTCGACAAAATATCGGGTGCTAATTTGGGCTCTACATCTCGTTGTTGTTGTTGCTGTTCGAAACAAACGAAAGCAGCAGCAGCAGCAGCAGCAACTGCCGCATCAGTAGCGTGAACGTGCTAAGTAATTGACAGCTCGGCTAGTGGACAGCAGCAACATTAAGTGAGGAATCATTGCATCGCATTGATTGTTGTTCTGTTTGTTTGCTTTCGTCCGTTGTCTGTCCTCGTCTGTTGGTTGTTGTTGATCGTTGCGCTGCATTCGTTGGTCGCTCAAATTTCAGTTATTGTTTGCACAATAACAAACGTTTGCAAATAATCGAATTGTCGTCTTCGTTAGTTCGTTCGTTGGTTCGTTTTGCAATTTAGCCAACATTAGTATATCCCGTGAGTGCAAGCCAACAATCACTGTCATCACTGCATATCTGTCTGTCTGCTGTTGGGCTGGCTGGTTACTAGTGACGATAATTAACTTGCCACGCTATCTTAGTTACGTAATCAATAATTCATGCTTTATGCCCACTCACTTTGATTTGTGCGCCTTGCTGCTAGCATGCGTCAAGTATGGCGTAACATTCAACGCATGGCGCGCATCATGACTGGACAAATGCACGCACAGACAAACAAATGAATACATGGACACACAATTGATTCGTTTGTTCGATGATGCAAGGGGAACTAGAGCGGACTCGAAGGAAACATTTTAGACTATCAACCGTACTAAATAAACATGATGCAAGTGTTTTGCATGTTGCAAGTGCTAAAATTTGCATGTTCTTTCATGAACATGACGACTGAGCGGCCAGACACAGAGTAAACAACGAGCAATTTAGTAACGAAACAAGGAGCGAGCAAGCAAGCATTGTACGTGCATTTAAGTTTGAGATAATAACAGTCAAACTGCTGTTCTGCAATTTATGAATGCACAGAACTTACAATTTGACGAGAGATTGACGATCGATCGATTGATCGATAGAGAAGAAACTGCCGAATTACGTTGTGTGGGTTTCGTTCCAAAGACACCAATTGTATTGCATCGATACGATTCGATTGGTGATCGATTTTAATGAAATTATTAACTAGTGCGTTTGAATTTGAATGCTAAAAAAACACACACTGGCCAACTCAAACTCTGGTGTGCACACACAACCGATAGCTTTGTGTGTGTGTGTTTGATGAATTCAAACATTGAATTGGTGAGTTGAACTCTCAAGGCTGCGAAACTGCTAGATTGCAAAACTACATGGAGGGCTCCAATTAAGCAAGCTATTAATTAGCCAGCCTTACATTGAGAGAATTGTTTGTTAATAACAATAAAAAAAGAGCACAAGCTGCTAGTAAAGTCAAGTGTTCATCACATAAAGCTTCTTATCATCATAAGCATCACCATCACCATCAGCATCGGCATCGACATCTGCATCAGCATGCGATTATTATTCGACGGTTCGACGGTTTTATGATCGATTCAAGTTCAAAGTTGCTAGTCTGCTAATTTCAACTGCCTGTGGCACACTAACTACGCACGAGAACTAACTACGAGCGGATTGGAGGCAGTCGTCAAATTGAGGCGGCCATTTAAGCAATTGGCCACCTGACAAGCTCGCTGTTGGTTTCGTCATAAACTTGGTTTTTGAAGCCAAATCACACGCACGACCACACACACGCACATCTCGCTTGCTTTTGTTCACGGCTTTCAGAGTCAGCTTTAATCCGACTGGACAACATCCAGCAGCTTAACCTCTGCTGCTGCTGCTGCTGCTGCTGCTGCTGCTGCTGCTGCTGCTGCCGTATGTTAACGAGACGACTATGATATGTGATCGATGATCGGATCGCTTAGTGGAATGTTCTCTCGCGTGCCGTGCACCTCACACTGCTCACACTGCTTGCGCGATCGATAATCCGGTCATGTCAAAGTTGGTGTTGAATTTGTGCGCCTATGATTGCTCGATATTTCCTCCTCGAGATTTGCCCGATTTTCTAGTTCTAGTTCTCATTCCGATTTCGATTTTTATTGAAAGAATTACAGCGCTGTCAGCGTCAAAAATTACGGAACAACACAACTAGCAATCGATCGAGCGTATCAAATGACAACGAATTCATCATACAAAGCAAGGACGAATTCACGAGCAAACTCTCGACTACAACACATTCGATACATTCTTCGATTTCGAACTTTGACTTTTCAACACAACACAACGCAACCAAATGCAATGCAAAGCGAATCGAATCAAATAGAAAAATTGATGTTCGCAGCGATTACTCAATCTTCGACTGGCAATTGGCGTCGGCCACCAACATTTCATGCAATGAACCACTATTTGCACTGACACCTGGTGAGGCTCGCCAGCACAGCAACGTTGCCATCAATCATCAAGTACAAGTCGAGCAATAAGAGCAAGAGAGCAGCCAGAAAGGGACATGCAAGATGTGGCCATGCAAATAACGCCATGCAGATAATAATAATAAACTAAGTGCAAGAGATTATGTAATCGTACACTAGCTGAATGACTACAAGTTCTGTTTCGCTCCGCTTCGTTTGAGTTTGAGTTCGAGTTCGAGTTCAAGTTTAGTCGGCAAGCAGGTGCATAATAATAATAATCATCATCATAAGAGTGAGTGCGTGTGTCCGATGGGAGTGTGAGCTAATAATCTAGGTTTGTGTTGAGCGCGTGCGACTGCGTGCATCACAATCTACTGCTGACTAATCGCTGCTCGTTGCTGACTGCGACCAGTGTGATGTGGGCAACATAGCCGTGAGCCATTCTTCATTCCCCATTTTCTATTCTTCAATCTGCATTCTCAAATCGAAATCTCTTTCTCTCTTCAGCGTAACAAGTTGCAAGTTTTCAACTTTAAAACAAACGGCTGATAGTTGGTTAGAGAGAGAGAGAGAGAGAGAGAGAGAGAAGAAAGAAATTCAAATTTCGCAACACAACACAATAACAAATGAGTTGTAGACAATTATGAATTGTCTCAACTCAGTTGTTGTTCTCTTACGTAACAATGCTCGATCACAACAACGACAGATGCTTGCTCTCTCGCTCGCTCATTCTTTCGTTGTTCGTTGAAGAACAAACGCTAATTGATTCTTTTCGTTACTGCTTGAAATAGCAATAAAGTGAATAAAAAAAGGAAGAAAATAAAGAGGCGACCAAAGGAAGAAGAATTCTTAATGCAAGCTTGAAAGAACGAAACCTTAATCCTTGAGCTCACGTTGGACGAGCACCGACACACACACACACACACACACAAAGGTCACAAATGTTAACGAGTGCAACATTCCAAGTGGAATGCATACGAGGCCACAACGAGTTTCACTTTTCTCTTTCCACTCCAAACCCAAGCCCAGAGCTAGAGCTAGAGCCAGAGCCAAAGACAAGAAAGGAAAGTTGAGAAAGCAAATAATGGTGAAATGATAATAATAAAAACATCAAGCTGTCAAAAGGTGAAACAGCAGCAGCAGCAACAACAACGAAAATAGTCTCAAAAATTTTATGTACATTCGTCAGGCAACGCGCGCGGCGCGTGACATTCATCAGTCGAAATTCAACAGTCAGCAGTTAGTCGGTTTCCAGTTAACAGGTGTGTATCACAAGCTTGTTAGAATTAGATCACATGCTGAGTGGTCGATTCCAGAGCTAACAACACTCTTCATGTGGCGATAGTTCGATAGTTGGCCATGATTTGTGACAGCGGCACAAGACAGCAAAGTGAAGTGAAGTGAAGCGAAATGAAATGAAACGCGCAAAATGAAACGAAATGAAAACAGGAAGCAAACGATCGTTCGTTGGAATTGAGAAGAAAAATGAAAAGAAAAAAAAACTCTTCTCGGTTGCTACTTACGTTCACTGCAATAATATTGAACTTCCAAATACTGTAATTTTCAAGTTACAACAAGTCAAAGTCGTTCGTTGGCGGTGGTGGTTAATAATTTCACAAGTCGTTCGATGATAATTTCGAGCACGTAGTTTGTTGGTTCGTTTGTTCGAGCAAATTAAATTGTGATTGTCGATAGCGATAGCGATTGTTGTGCACGTAAGTTGTGGTGTGCGTGTTGCGTAACCAATCGTCAACGCGAATGATCATACAGTGCACGACGACGACGACGATTTACGTTTATGTTGATTGCGTGCGAGAGAGAGAGAGAGAGAGAAAGTTTGTCGATTGGTGTTTGATTGGAAAAATATGATTTGTTGGATGACACGCGATTTGTTCGTTATTTTGTTTGTTCGTTGTTGTTATTTTCGTTTCGGTTTATTCCAGTTCAATTCGGTTCCGTTTCGTTTCGTTTAAGGCGTCAAATTTTCATTGGTTTGTATTATTATTTCATTTTTTTTTCGTGTTGTTTTTTTAGTTCGTTGAATTTTTCGTGTTTCGATTGATACATTTGATATATTTTTTTCATGCATTTCGTGAATCACCAGGTGGCGCCACACACAATGGTGAAACACATGTCAAACATTGATATTAATGATTGTTGTTGTTATTTTGACGACGTGACAATAGATGAGAAGAAATCGACGCAATTAGATGATGGCACCCATGCCAATGACGATGACGATGGTAATGATTTTGAGGTTGTGTCGAAACGATTGGCGACAATCGTTGAGTCGAGTCGATCATCAATCATTCGATTGTTTAGTTTTGTTTAGTTGTAGTGTAAAGTTGTTCAATTGTTTAGTTGTTGTGAACGATAACACACGCACACGATGAAGTTTAGTCGATGATCGATGGTGCAATAATTGACATCATAAGTTACGTAATCCACGGACGCACACAGACACACACACATTGCGGACGAAGAGCACAAAGCAAGCAAGTGAGTGAGCGTCAAGGTCAAGATGCCGGTGTTGCGTAAAAATGTCGGCGAGTGGTTGGCGTGATTATTAATCATTCGATTTATAGATTCGACATTTTGTTTGCGTTTGTCGGCCATCCAGACAGACAGATGGTCAAAGAAAGAAACAGTCAGTGTTCGACACACATACGCACAACAGTCAAGTAGCAACCGAATCGATGTCGGTCGGCGTCGGATCGATCGATGAGATGGCAAGACAGGAAGTCAAGGAACGATAATGAGCGTTACGAAGGATTGCCAGCAGTAAAGTTGCGTTGCATTTGCGTCGTCAAGTTGAATGGAATATTTTTTCATTGCGCGTTACGCAACAACATTGGAGCGATGTTCGGTGTGAGCGTATTGCGAAATGGATGCAGTTGACGCGCGAGCAGTGATTTTGTGTTTATTGTTGTTAGTTTTTCAAGTTTGTTTGTCAGTTTGTTCATTCGTTCGTTCGATGAGCGTTGAACGTTTGAAATGCGGCGTTGGGATCATTAATGTTGGACGACGATGTTGATTGGTTTCGGTGTTGGCAGCGAATTGGCCGATGGTTGGTCGGCATTGATCGTCAGGCATTGATCGTCAGACATTGAACGGAGAAAATGATGTCGATAGTAATGCAATGTCAGAAGTCAAAATTGACAGGTTGGCAGCAATCGCGTTCAATATCGACCAAGCAATTGCGGAAGGAAAAGAGAGAGAGAGAGAGAGAGAGAGAGAGAGAGATTGAAGTTTGTGTGTAAATCGTTCGTTCTCGTTCCAATTGTTACATAATATATATTGATTCGATTGATTTGGTATCGATGGAAGAACACTTCAAAAAAACAAACAAAAAAGAGAGAAACTCAAGCTCAAGGCTAACAAATCATTGATTTGTCGATCGTCGATAGTTGTTAGTGAGCTCGTTAGTTGAGTATGAGTCACGATGTTGTTGTCGACACACACAATCATAAGTCACACAACAATCATGATTGACACACAACACAACTTGATACAGAAATAAACGAGCAGAGAGAAGAACAAACATCTGATCGAATCTTACCTTTGCTGTGCCAGGACACGGATCACCAAACATTGAGCTCGAGACGATTACACTGCAATTGCTTTGATGACTGCACCTGTAGTTTTAAATCCAAGTTATACCAGTTGTACCATTGTCGTCATTGATATTGTTTTGTGTCGTCAATTAGGCAATTAGTGAACGCACGAATAATTTGCATATTGATGACAATATCGTGCGAGTGCCATTTGTTGAATGGAACATTTAGTGTGTTTGTGTTGCCAAGATTGAGAGAACAAGATAAGAAAGAAGAAAAGAGTTTTGAGCATTAGTTTAAGATCGATAATTAGTTAACGTGAATAAATACTCAATTAACGGCAGTAGAAGCAGAAGCAGCAGCAGCAGCTAATATCAAGCAAGCTCACTCGTTATCGGCCAATGTGTATGCTGGCCGCCAAACTAACAACATACGAGAAACAACAACAAGTGCTCAGGTGACTTTAATTCAAGTTCATTTGGATCGGTCGCATCACAACAACTATTCGAGCGTACGTTGTGCCGTCGAACGTACGACGTTTAACTAGCTAACATCTAGCACTCATCTACAATGCATCTATTGCATTGAGTGCTTAACAGGTACTCGCGCGTCGAGATTTGCAAGTGTACAGGTGCACCAGTGCGTGCTAGTGGGTGGTCGAAATGCCGCTGATAAGTTTAAAACAAACATAAGAATGTTTTTCGTTTTGATTTTTTGCTTCCCTCTCTCTCTCTCTCTCTCTCTCTCTCTTTCTCTCTCACTCACTCACTCACTCGACAACTCACAACAGCAACCACACATTGAACATGAGAAATTCAAACAGAAAGATTGAATTTCGACAAAAAGATTGCACTTGAATGAATTGATTTGAGCACTTGAGCAACGTTGCTTGGCGCGCTTGTCTGCATCGCTCGATATATGTCTGCATTTTCAATGTAGACAAATATCAATCAAGCATTTCATTTCATCTCGTTTTGTTTCGTATTGCGTTGTGTTGTGTTGCGTTAGATTTGACCGGTGGGCCAAACTTGCCAGCAAGTACTTAGTCTGGCTTGGCTCCGCTCACTTCACGTTCTTCAATCTAAGTGCTTGGTCATCGATCAAAGTGTGTCGATTTGTGGCCAAGTCGACGACAAGTCGTTGTCCTCCAATTTCGGCTTCCAACACATTCTTTTGATTCTATTCTATTCTATCCTAGTTGCCATTCGACTATCGTTAGTTTGCTGTCACACTCGCACACACTACAACAACAAGTAGCAGCAGCAACGACGAATTATTTTTATTATTATTCTTGCGCAACAACTGTTTGCCAACATCATCGAGCACTTGCTGTAATTTCTCAATCTTCTAAGCTCTTGTGATACTGCACTTGTTTAGATATCATGATTATCGTTATTGTCCACTCGATCTCTGCTGAATGTGTGTTTATTCAGCACTTGACGCGCGTTTCATTGTTGTTGTAAGAGTTGTGAATGTTTGCCGAATGCTCATCGAACGCTCATTGAACTTGCTTGTGTGACGAATAAACACGAGCTGGACACTAAAATCAGTCATGTTTACCAGCATTTAGCATTGAATTCGCATTCAAAGTGCAGTAGTTCAAAGTCGCACAGTGCTGTAAAGTTGGCTTTCACACGAGCTAAATCTACTCTATTATTGTCGTTATTACTATTATCATTAACTAGAAGTAACTATAACTAACTAGAGCCAAACAACTAAAACTAAAATCTGATATTGTGCCATTAAATAGTGACTAATCACTCGAGTCAATAGTCAACTCAACGCTCATTGAGCTCCGATCAATGAGCTCAGCGGGAACTCAGCAACAACAACAAATTCTGAACACTTGATTCTGGACCCGTCTGTTTGCTGCTTGATGAATAGCTAAACGAGCGAACTAAACTGCTATCTCAATCAAACCAACATATTATTATTCTACATCGAAACTAACACTAATAGTTGATAATAATAACAGTTAATATTAAGACACTTACCTGTCCTGCATCAATAAATACGAACGAAACGACATGCAGTTGACGCTGAACGTTGGATTGCCGGCGTCATTGCAAATGGTTAAACTGAATCGTCCGTAATTGGCTCGCACTAAATGTATTGATTTGGAATCGTCGCATGTGAGCTCAAGCGAATTGCCTTCGCAAGCGTACGTTGTCTTGTAATGAATATGACCTGTTGTTGTTGTTATGTGGACATGATGGTGTTGTCGTTGTCGTCGTCGAGCAGACGTAGAACACGTGATTATTGAAGTAGATGATTGGTGAATGAATGATACACACACACACATTGTTTTGATTTTGTAAATGAATGAAAAAGATGATGATTAATCGATGATTAGTTTGCTTTTCTTTTCTTTGTTTTGATACATTGAGATTATAACTTGTTAACTAATATTCTACCACTAATATTATTACTGCTATGCCGGACTAACCTTTGGCGTTTGGTGGCGGTCTATTATTCAATGCTGTGGTATGCTTTAATTGAGGTGCATTGGCTGCTGCTATTGCGGAACCTAAACAATTGAAAATAATAACAACAATCACAGACAATAAGAGAAAATAAGAGAATACAATGATCAGCTTCTGTTTCTTGTTATTGTTTTTTCTTTTGCTATTAATATTCTTTAACTGCTTGATATTATTGATTGTAAGATAATTACTTTGTAGAGGAATTTCTAGAATTAAAATTAAAAGCAACATTTGACTGAACAATAAAGAGAGCGTTGGCATTCTCATATTTAGAAACATTGGCTCGTGAAATCTTGATCTAAGGCTCTTTGTGGTGGTCGTCGAATCAACAACAATCGGACATTTGGACACTTTTTTTTCTTGTGGAACATATTCTTGTTGTTGCTGTTTGTGTTGTGGTCGAGATCGTCGATAAACAGGACTCGTTGACATTTCATCATCGTCTATTCTTTGAGATGTCAATCGATTAATATCACTCATTATTATAATTTTTGTTGTTATGTCGTTTTGATTAGCAACAATTGAACAATCGGTTGATTTTTTTTGATTGTCACAACGACGACGATGCACTTTCTCGTGCATTTTTTGGCAATAACTTTGCTGAAGGCCTCGCTGTTGCGATAAAACAAAACGTTTACTCTGACATTCGAACTCTGATTCTGTATTTGATTTGTGGCTCATGATCTGTTATTACTAGTAGATTTTCTTCCTCTTCCTCTTGTGAGTTGTTTTTTTTTCGCATAGAATTCTCTAGACCTTCAGCTATGTTTTGGCTAATATCTGATCTTTAATATTGATAGATCGATAGTCGTTGGGCCTCACATTCACACATTAACATAAACACATTGACAATCACACATCAATCAATCGATGATATCGTGTTGCATGCTATTATTGTTGATGTTCGGCGTGATGTGATGTGAACTTGGCGAGAGTCACAACGCGACTGGTTTAGTCTGCACACGCACGCATACACACAGCATTGCCACAGCCACAGTTAGCATATCAGCGCACTGCAATGCACAGCACAAGGCACGCCCATTGTGCACATAGCACATAGCACATAGCACGCAGTAGCGCGCGCACACACACACACAAGACAGCGAACGTAAGAATGTGCACATGCGCACATCATTGTTCACAACGATCACGAACGGTTGTTCATTCGCTGTTCAGTTCGTCGGTGCCTCAAAGTGTGTGCAATGCAATGAGCCGCGGTCCAATGCGTGCTGCTACTCGTCCTGCAGATATACACGCACACGAGACATGACTCGGCCACGGCGATGCACGAGCTGCCTCAGCGAACGAACGAGCAAACGAACGACTGAGGAAAGAATGAGCACGAGCATTCGAACAGACAGACGAACGGACCGACGGACGGACACAGGTAAGAAACAAGCGAACGTCGAACGAACTCAAACGAAGAGCAAAAGAAGAAGCGACAGGCGGTCAGCACAACAACCATAACTACAACAACGACCAATGAGAATGTAATAATCACGAGCTGCACACGTAGCATTGACTGCAACATCAGAATCGAATAGCAAGAGAGTAAAGAAAACGCCCGCTATCGATATTTGCTATTCGCTATTCGCTGTTGGCGACCGAACGAACAACCGTGAGCCACGAATTTGTCACGCTTGATTCTTGGCTCCTCTCTCTCTCTCGCTGGCTTTGTCCGTTCGTTTGTCTGTCTATCTGTCCGTACGTTCATTTGTGCATCATTTGTTGGTTCGGCTTACTTTGCTTTAGCTTCCTTTGAATGTTCTCTCTTCATTGGCGCATTCTATAAACTCAACTCAACTGCTAGTGTGCAGCTCATAAAGTGTATCAATGATCGAATGTGTACAACTTGTACACTAAGCTGCAGCTGTGTGTGTGTGTGTGTCTGTGTCGAATTGAAACAAATCGATACATGCCGTCGTCGTAATTTGCGGTAATTCATTGGTAATATCTTTTGTAATATTTCTCTGCTCTGATATGATCTGATCTTATATTACAAATGATGCGACTGGGTGTCCGTTCCATTCAATTGACTTGATAGTTCATTTCATCATACAGCCTTGAGTTCATCGATCGATGGACCGAAGTCGTTCAAAGTTAAATATAAATAAAAAGAAAAACAACTGTCGGCTCTTTTACTTTATTTCTTTGATTTTATTTTCACTTTTATACTTTTTGTTTTGCTGTTGTCGTTTGATACGTGAGTGCGTGCTTGCTCAACATTAGTTTAATTTACTGCCGCAAAAGCAAAATGCTGTACGCAATAGCTGTCGTGTGTGTGTGTGCGAAAACAACAAATGTTGTGGCTGTGGTTGTCGTCGCCATCTAACGTTAAAAGTAAAGTAAAAGAATTGAATTGAATTAATGGAATCAATCGAATCACTGTCCACCAATAGCGTCACCAACAATAGCAACAACAGCGGCAGTTCGCTTGTGCGTGTGTGTGTGTGCCTGACGAAAATTGACCACAACTTTGACTCATCACCGACAACTTGGACGCGCCCAAACAAACGCCAGACATTTCCATTTTATGTTCTTTCATTCCAATTTAACATTGACTCGTTCACTTGCATGTTTGTCAGTGAGTGCGTCACCTGCACTCATGAATTTGCTCCTGAATTATTTGCCTTACCTTGCCTTGCTCTGCTCTTCACTGCTTTGTGTGTTATTATTGTTATTGACTCTAAACCACTGGATGACTGAGTCACTCGCGTCGTGATGAAGATTCCCTTTGAAAGTAGCAATGAACCAACCATAATGCATATTCTAGAACGGATATCAAATTCTTTGTTCGATGTTCGATGTTCGATTTTCGATGTACGATGTGTGTCGTGTCGTCGTACGAAAATCACGACGTGCCAAATTCATAGGTTCGATTCTTTTCTGACATACAAATGTTAAGTTCGTGCTTTTACACGTGCGCCAAACTTCAACTGGCTGCGTTCTTTTTTTTTCATAAAAACATCATCTGTTTGATGAAGAAAAAAATGTAGAGTCAGGTTGTTTCAAGATTCACACTTCATGAAGTTCACTTCAACAATTGACGACAACGACAACAACAACAACTAACACGATGACGGCAACAATGAAAATGAGATGATGATGACGACGACGACAGTGAATGCGGATTCAAATTCTTGCGGTCTTATATTGTACACAACACAAATTAGAACAAACTGAGAGCAACAGCAACAAGTTATCGGACATTGCAAGGTATAAATTATCGATTCAGTGTACGCGTGCACCATCTGTGCATGTGTGCGTGCTGTGGTCATATTTGCGGGCATAGTTTGAGTTTCATTTTTTCATTTGTATGTCTGTATGTCGTTTTGTTTGCCCACACACATTTAGCTTCATACTCTGTTCGATATTCATGTACTGTATTTATGTACATGTAATGATCGTTGTAGTCACTGATAATCGTGGCCACACTGACGACGAAGTGAGCGAGCAAACAGGCAGGCAGGCAGGCAAGCGACATTGACATTGCTTTTTTGCTTTTCCGATGTTCCACTTGTTCAATGTTCGAGTCTACACGCGGCTCATCGTCGACTCATCGTTGCTTCGGCTCACCGAACTAAAACAAAGCGAAAAAAAAGATAGCCAGCCAGCCAATAAGCCATAAGCCTCGAGGCGGCATTTATTGCAAGTCCAGTGCAACAACAAATAACATCAGCCGATTGATCAGTTGACTCAATCGAATTTGCCAAGATCGGCCAAGATGTTACGAGCGATGGCAAGCGCCGAGTTCGATTCCATTCCATTCGATTAGAGACAGAGAGTGACGCTAATTGGCGCTATCGCGATCGTACTTGCCGGCTGCAGCAACAAGTGGATTAGTTGCTGTTATTTTAGCCCACAAAGAATAACGAGCACCAAACATCGAACAGACAGACAAACGAACGAACGAGCGGCAACAAGCACTGCGACCAAGCGTCAAGAAAACAGAGCAAAGAACAGCAACAATTTGCAAGCAAGTATGACTCTCGTTAGGAGCATTCAGCCTTCAAATAACTACAATCTCAATCTGATTGCAAAGAGCAATCAACAACTGTTGCTTTTGTTTGATCTTTGTTTTTGCTGTTTCGAGCTCAAGTTTGTTTTTCTCGGACATCGGCTTGCTCTGTTGCGGCTATGGCGTACTTGCCAATGTCTTGCATTGTCCTCAGCTTGTTGTAATTGTTGTTATTATTATTAGCAGTTGTTGTGGTGTCCATCGCGATGCTTGCAAACAACAAATGGACAGACGCACACGGACAAACTAACGATGCCAATGCCAAAGCGTCCTCTCTCGAGCTGAAATAATTAGTGTTTGCATTTGTAGTTGTGCTTTGTCTTTTATTTCTATTCTTCGTTGTCTCTGCTTAGTTGTCATCATCGAATGCTCGTTATTATCTATTTATTTCTCCCGTCGCCGTCGTCATCGTCATCGTCACTCGACTCTCGATAATAATAATAATAATAAATTGATTGTTGTCTCTAGAGTTCCAGTTGGAGCTCAAGCTCAATCTTAAGCTCATGTTGGTCAGGTTGTGTATGCTGTGCCAATTGTGTGTATTGTCCACAATAGGAGTCAAGCCTGTCATCTCATCGTTTAATGGCCACTCACTGACTCAATCATAGACTTATTTGTGTCGCCACTTTTCACTTCCATTTTGCTTTGTTTCTCTTAGTCAGATCTGCTAGTTGTTGTCTTTGTCTCTGAGTGTCTTCGTGTGTCCCTGTCCGTTGTCCATGCGTCCGTACGTTCGTCTGTTCTTCATGCACTCCAATCGTTTGTTTATCCATCTAGCTGTCTGAGAACAAAAGCAACAACGCCAACAGCCAATGTCCGTGCCATTGCACTTGACGCTTGAACGTTAAGTCGACAGATTGTCATCGTTTGCTTGACGTTGTGAGCCAATGTCAAGCTCTGACAAACTTTTAGCGAAAGATTATTGTCGATAATCATCAATCGAGAAAACTTAAAACTATGTCCATCATTTTCTATCAAACAAGATTTTGTTGCACACACTAACACACAGAGTTGACTGCATGAATTTATGCTACACGTGAACACACGAACGGTTTGTGCTTGCTTATTTGTGTCTTGCTCGTGCTCATTCTCACAAGCGTGCGTGTGTCAAAATTGTCCAAACGGTCCGGTTATTATCATCATTATTATTGTCATTATCTACAAGCAACTAATTTGCTTCGTGCGCGTGTATGCTCGTGGTTCATGTGGTTCGTCACAAATACAAGTGAGCATCTCACTTGATTATTTACTTACTTATGACCACTACACAAGTAAAATCAATCCGTCTAATCTCTTCATCTTCTTATCTCTTCTTATCATTCTATTTTCAGTTTGATTCGATTCAAATTCAAAGTGGGAGAAAGAGTCTTGCAAATTTCAGACGATTTTAAATTGCAAGCAGCAAGTTGTTTGCAGCAAAATATTTCTAGATAGAGAAATATTCCATCGATTTGTTTGAATATTCGATCCGATCGAATCTTGCTCAGCAATCTCTCCAGCATTTACTTGACTAACAGACGACTGAAATTCGTATGTCTGTTCTGCTGATTCCATGCTTTTATTACAGTGCAGTTCATTGCAATTACTATGCAGGCTACAATATCAGAGTCTACAAAATGTCAGCCTACAAAATGCAAGGAAATAGAGATCGAAGCAAGAACAAAAGCAGCAGCAGCAGCAGCAGCAAGTGTCAGTGTGATTGATATTCTCAACACGCAGACTGCTCAAAAGTGAGTCAGCTGACTAGCAGATAGACAGACAGACAGGCAATCAAAAGAGTAAGCAAAAAAGAAAGGAAGAAATAAAAGCCCGTGTTTTTGGTTCTCACGCCGAGTGATCATCATCACTGGTTGCACCACAGCTAGAACAGCAGCAGTAACAACGCAATTTGTACGCATTTCTATGAAGCAACATTATATGTGTGTGTGCGCAAAATAAAAGCTGCGGTCTCGAGTTGTGTGTCCATTGCACCTGTGTCTCGTTTGTACCGCCACCTGACTTTTGTACTTCTCTTTCTTCTCGGTTTGCCATTTTCGGTTGTTTGGCGCTCATTCACTCGCTCGCTCGGTTGCCAATCGATGCGTAACATTAGGTGCTGCGTAGTACACAACAGCCGAATGTACACAAAACCGAAGAGAAGACGAAAAGATCGTCCCGGTGGCCACACACACACATCAATTTCACCTGTTCGCTTGCTTGTCCGACGTAAAATGCAATCTGCTTGGCATTGAAATACAAATGCAATGACAATCTGCACTGACTAAAGTCGGTGAGACGAACACGAGCTACACGAAGAACGAAAGAACGAACTATCGAGCGAACAAACGAAGCACGGGAGCGAACATTCAGTGTGTAAGGCGACTCTCATTGTTTTAAAATTGCCGCAATCGATCGGCGAGAAGCAACAAGTGACGCACACACACACACGCGCGGAAAGATTTTGTCTCACAGTTTTGTGCTCTCTGTTTGTGACCAACACACCACAATTTTTTCACATTGCACTTGACAAAAGACAGACGACAAATCTTTCATTTGTCAGCGGTATCTTTTATTCTCTGTCATATTCAGTTTTTCACTCGTCATTTCATTTCAATCTACAAATGTAGAACCTACAGATGTAGAAACCGACAAAGAAATTTTACAAAACACAATGACAGTCGAAGTGAATTGAGCTGCAATTCGTGAAAATTTGAATTTGTCTTTCTCGCTTTCTGCTGCTGATGCTGATGTTGTCATTGCTGATGTCGCTGCTATGGATACTGTGGTGGTCGGTAGTCAGTGGTGGCGGCGGCGGCGGCGATGACAAACTAGTGAAAATTAAACGTTGCTTTAAGCGATATGTACAACTTGAAGCGACCGCCAGCTATAGCGGCAAAGCAGGCGGTAGATTTAGCGCCAAGTCAGATGTTCAACAACAAGTAAAATACAAATCAAAGGCTACAATCAAGATAACATGTCGTCGTCGTCGATAATTGTCTCGATAGTTTGTTGCTTTCTCACTGAATTCTTTCTCAGTTCTTAGCTTGATGCTAGCTGCAGCTGCAGCTGCTAGCTTTGTTGATGCAGTTATTATCTGTTGGTTATTGCTGCTGTTGATGGGCGAGGCAAACGATGACCCCGACACACACAGGTTTCAATGGGTCAATGTTGAACAACGAGACAGCTTGCTAAGCTAGCGAGCATTTGCGAGATTGAGAAGCTCGAGCTCAACATGTTTTGTGGTCAACGTGTGTGTCGTGATCTATGGTATGTCTATCTGTCTGTCTGGCTACCTATCTGTCCTAAATTCTAGCATAAAATCGTACTTAGTGCTGCTGCTATACATGACACTATTCACACACACACACACACACACACACACACACACACACAAAGCAAACGAAACGAAGAAAACGACGACACTGTGACATTGAGATCAGTTGTGTTCGCCATATCAGCTGACCGGGACTGAACGCCGACTGGGACGCTATGGACGTCGAGTGTAGCTGTAATGACGCACATCGGACTGATTGCATAATTGGTATCTTCTCACGCTCAGCTATGCAGATTTACATGTTTTTGACTCGTTGATATTTCTCACGAGCCATACAAACTCAAACAGAAATTTGACAATCTCACAGAGGAACGAACGAATTGAAGAGGCAAACAGAAGAGAAGAAAGCAAGAAGAGCCAAAGCAAATGAAATGAGCAAGTTAGAGGCTAATGAGAAGAAAGGCGTAAGTCAAGTAGTGAGTGTCAAATGAGCGAGCAAGTGTCTTCTCGTCTCCACTGTAGAATAAAAAGACACACGCTCTCGAATGTGCTCGAGCATAATTGAACCCTTCATTTAGCACTCGTTGTTCGTCGCGACGAATAAACACTGGACACTCGAAATAAAGCTCGAGTGAGTGATGTAATTAATGATCCCATCGATGGCTCGTAAATCATTACGCATTCATTACAGAGCGCATTTGCGTTAATAATACGCCCAAGCACTCACTCATTTTCTTGTGTTTGTGTAATAAAAGGGTTGGAGCAATAAAATACTAACAACAATATTTATTTATCCATCGTGACAGTTTGTTAGCTGCTCATTATGTAACAAATAACACACACACACACACACACACACACACACAATTTCAAGCAACGGCCATTGCTTGCAGTAAAAGACAAGCAACAAGCAACTAAATCTAAGCTGTTAAGTAAGCGTGTTGTTGTCTGTGGTTGTTGTAATGTCTATCACTTCGAGCATTGGATCGTTGCGATCGTTGTTAGGTTTTAAACTTCTTGACTGGATATTCAGAGCTCTCGTGGGCTGCTTCGTACTGCCACTTACTGTGTGTGTGTGTGTGTGTGTGTGTGCTCTACTTGAACTGTTTTATTTACTAGTTGCTGATTATTTATTTATTAACTAGCTCGATAGTGGCCGGATTCACTCACTGAAGGTTTAGCATTCAAATGTTTGAATTGTCACACACACGTCGGATAAAAGTTGACACGTCAAAATCAAGTTAGACGCCTCATTGACTACGTTGTAATTCGACGTCGTCTTGTGTTTTGCACGACAGTTAGAGTGTGCACTTGTCGCTCACTAGCTGACAATTTTACACTAGAAAAGATTTCGAGCAGATTGACGAATGCGATAAAATAATACGTCGCGAACGAATAAAAGCGCCAGCTAATTTTGCTGATGAACACACACACACACACACACACAGTCAAGTTAGATGAAGTTCGAAAGAGAGAAGCCGATAAGCGTCGACAGTTGCAGGCTTGCAGTCAAGTTTCTTGTCGAGCTCAACTCTTGAATCTCGCTTTTGGTGTCCAATCAACAGTGAAGCTTTCTTGATCTCGATCTCAAGCTCGAGCTTCTCGACTGCTTGCTTCAACTGCAAGCAACTGGAGTTGAAGCTTCACTTGATTGTTGTCGAGCTTGTCGAAATAACAACATCGTCGTTGTCGTTGTCGTCAAGAATCGAACGCAAACCGCAAGCAATCAGCTACAAGCGCCGTTGAAACACGAGATACTTGACAACTGGAAACACAAAGCAACGTTATCGCCACCGCGGCCTCTTGCTTTTGGTTGCCGCTGTCTCAACCAAGAACGAGTGGGCGATGAGCCGCGAAATCTGAGCGTCTCGATGGCTGGCTCAACTCTCGACTGTCGACTCTTGTCTTCACTGACGCAATGTCCAGGGCGTGACACCCAAAACTGGACTTTGTGTGATTTGCTGTCGCAAAATTTTCTGCACTCGCTCCCTTGTCGCGCTTTTTATCTCCCACAATCTCAATCTCAATCGCGATATTGAGCTTTTATTCAACAACAACAAAATTAGAAGAAGAAGCTCAAGCTAGAGAAAAAAACATGGCTCAGGTTACAATCACTGACACACAACTTTGCGTGTTGGGGTGTCACACACAGCTCTAGCTCGAGTGTATAGCAACTACTATACAACTATTGGGCGTTGACGTGTCACTTTGGCCAAGTTTTCATTTCAAACAAAATTGACGTTTTCATCTTACACTGCAACTCACGCTCTGCGCGATCTTGTTGCGTCACGCTCGTCATTTGGGCGAGCCATTGAGATAGCCAACGCCACCTAGCGCCATCTAGTGTGACTCTGAATGTCTCAAGTTTCTCTGCCTCGTGAATTGCTCATGCTGAAAGCTTTGTTAGGGAACAACAACAGCAACAACGTCAAAACAGCAAGCAAGTTTGGTGTCATCACCCATGTTGCTGATTGAATTAGTCTGTTAGACCGTGGACGCGCCTCCCTTAAGCGTTCAC
Source organism: Fragariocoptes setiger (assembly GCA_019968535.1). Taxonomy (NCBI): domain Eukaryota; kingdom Metazoa; phylum Arthropoda; class Arachnida; order Trombidiformes; family Phytoptidae; genus Fragariocoptes; species Fragariocoptes setiger. The sequence continues at coordinate 22,785 of JAIFTH010000184.1, read as the reverse complement.
TCGTAAACAAACGCTGTTACACTAATAAGCGTTAGCTCATGAAGCTTTGCTAGCGCTTCAATGACGTGCCGATTGGATTTAAAAAACAGACAGCCAGAAAACGTTGAAAGTCAACCAATTAATGAATTTATGGCCAAATGACGTACATTATTGCGTAAACTAAGCGAACTTTTCAACGAAAATTGGTGGCCTCAAAGCTCCACTTAAACTTAAACTTGAACTAAGGACTGCACAGAGACAAAACTAGAGAGTGAACGCGAACTAACGTGAAAGTAAAGCCAAAACTGAAAACTTCTTTGTTTCATTACTCAAATTTCGGCTCAAGCAAGCAGGAGAGCGAACGAACGATCGAACGATCGAACGAGAAAGTGAGCTTTATTATACAATGCGTGTGGTCTGCACTTGATTTCTAGAGTTTGCGGAAGCTTTGATTGTCTGCTCTCATTAGCGTCTAATTGATACACTCGCTCAGTGGGGCAAACTTAGTCACTCAAATCAAGTGCTGGATCAAGTGATCTAGGGCTGTTTCGACTGTCAGTGAGTTCAGTTTCAATCGTGATTTTCTGTTCAACATTAGTCGTTCACTGTTGGGAAACTTTTGGCTGCTGCTGCTGCTGTTTGTGCCAGTAATTACAATAAAGAGGCAAATTATTTTCAAGTTAAAAATCTGTAAAAACTGTCTTCAAACTTGATTCTCGTTGGATTGACGTTGAAAACTGACTGTTCGTCTCTTGAGTGTTTGCGAGCAATAAAATGGGAGAAAATATAAATAAAATAAATAAAAAAAACACCGCTTGATGTAATCTTGTGTGTGTCTTCTTGAGAATTAAGTCCTATAGAGTGTGGTGTAAAAGTTTATTCTCTCTGCCTGATAGATAAACTAACTAACAAGAGATAGACCGATGGACAGAACTTAAATCAACAATTTGCAACAAAAGTGCACTGGCCAACGCAAGTGGCCAATCGATAGTGCAAGCAGTTAAAGCACTATCGACTCGGCATCGTCGTTGTCGTAGTTTTAGCGATCGACCAGCGAAGGAACGAACGAACTAACTGAACATACAAGACGATAAAATGGACAGCAGACACACATCCCGTAGAAAATGTTCCCCCGTAAAATGTGATCGAATAAAATGATGAACTAGAATTGAATCAGAATGAAAAGAAGAAGAAGAAGCATGCCACTACCACCCATCATTTTGAGTGGTCAGCTTGCAGCTAATCGAATAGAACGAGCAAACTCTTGAGCTGCTCGTTCAAGTCTTAAACGTCAAGAACGCGCTTGCGAGTCTTGAAGCGACGGCAGCAGCAGCTAAAGAAAAGAACTTGAAAGTCACTTGATCATGGCATCGATAAGAGAACGAGAGACGACGGCTGGTCCACATTAACGACAAGTTGAGTTGTTGTTCCGACACTTACAGTTCGTGTTGTGCGACACGTCGCGACACCAATTACGACGCGAAACGAGCGACCACCAATTAACTTGGCTGCTGCTTCTTTCAATCACTCACTCACTTTTTTTCACACTTTGCACTTGGCATTAATATCAACATACAGTCAGTCAGTCAATACATCGAGTCAACGAATGAACGAAGGAACGCCATCGAACATGGAACGTCGTCGAAATCTCACCTCTAACACTTCACATCGACATTATTTTGAGCAACTTGTTGTCTTATTTCATTTGAGAGAAACTCGTGGTGCATTTTACTACGGTCTGAGGAGCCACTGATTCGGCTCAACTTTCGTACTCCTTACTCGATTATGCAGTAGCCAAGAACAATTGAAAGCTAAAAATTATTAACAGCAGTCACTAAGGACAAGCAACTAACAAGCTACAATCAAAAGTATCAACTGATTACAATGTCATGCTTTGTCGCTGTTAATTAATAAGAATCTTATGCTGTCGACGTTGGTTCGTTGGCCGCTGGTCCATCGTCAGTTGCTCTTGTTGATTGTGTTTATTCGGTGACTTTGTTACAATAATATTCTCTAGCTGTTCTTCAACTAACGCCAGAACAAAAAGCAGACAGACGACCAATGTGTGTTGCGATTTGAATAATAGCAACTGATTTGACTTTTGTGAGTTGCGTTGAGTTGAGCTCTGACTTTAATTAATTGCCAACAAATTGAAAGACTCGTTAGTGAATCGCCAGCAGCAGCAGAAGCAACAACAACAACAACAACAACAAGTGAAGCGCCTAACGAGGTCCATGCGCGACAACGCCGCGGTTGTGTTGTCATTGCGACTGCCGACTGCCGACTGCCGACTGTGAGATTAGTAGTTGATTTGTTGGTCAGTTGATGTCTTTGAAGATGGACTTTTGTGATCATTGGTCAGTTTATCAACTACAATGACAACGACAACGACAACGACACATTCTCTCATCATTGATTTCATTTACAATCATTCGCTCCGTGTTAGCCATTCGTCTTTTCGCGAGTTAGTTAGTGATAGTGGTGACTTTTGTAGTTATAGACTCTCGATAGCGTTAGCGATAGTGTTAGTGTTAGTGATATTAATAGCAGGAGCAGAACCGAGAATGAGAGCGAGAGCAATAATAAGAACATGAGCAACAGCGACAACGTGCAAGTGTAAATGTGTATCATGCTGTGTGCCGGGTGCCTCATCATCTCGTTAGTTACGCCGTCTTGCTCTTACTTTTATTTTTAGTCCACTAACTTACAACTTACATTGACGCGCACACACACACACGCACACACGCACACACGCACACACGCACACATTCAGTATGAGATAAAAAGGACTTGTACATGTCGAAGAAGAAGGAGAAAATACTAATAATAAATAAAAAGAACATCACCCGGAATGAAGAGAAACAGAAACAGAATCAAGCATCGACCAACTGCTGAGCACGAGCTGACGAGAGTTGGCCACAAAACGACTGCTGTCGTCGTGGTCGTCGACAGTTTCGTTGTCGCTGTTAGTTCGCTCTTTTAATTCTCACTGTTCTCAGTGTTTGTTGTCTTCATGGAATTCAGTGAGTAAGTGAGTAAGTGAACGAACGAAGCAAGTTAGTGAGTGAGTAAGTAAGTGAGCACTATATGCAAATTCTGCCATTATTTCAGTTCTAATACGCGCAACGACAATAATGTGCTTGCTTGTTTCCTTCTGTTGTCTGTTGTTTCATGAGCAAAGCAAAGCGAAACGAAGCGCAAGCTCAGCTACCGAATGAACGAGCAAGCGAGCACGCATGATGCATTCCAGTTGTTACGCAACGCCAAGCAGCACGACAAGAGCACACAAAGCAAGCAAGCAAAAAACTGTCGTATTCGACAAAATCACGTAGACCAACAGTGGAACAGCATGATTGCGCAACATACACCAAAATCGGCCACCCATGACCTGTTGCAATTCGTTCTTTGCTTCGTGTATCATTGTTGCAATTGTTTGGTCTGTTGTTGTTGCTGTTGCTGATACGATAAACGCTGGTCGTGGTGCTAACGTTGTCGCTGTGTTACCGGGACACGCTGTATTATCGACGATTGACAGCATTGTCGTCTCACTGTCCTTTGCTTGTTTGTCCTTTCGCGTCCGTGCTTTCGTTCGTTCGCTCGTTCGCTCGGTTGGACGGTCCACAACTAAATGATTATTGACCTAAACCATTTGTTTTCCTCAAGCTTAACTCACGAGCAACAAGCTTAACGATACAACGAGCAATACAACTTTCTTTCACTAAAGCTATGTTCATATTATGGATGTCGATACAGTAGCTTATGATTTTTCATGCAGCTTACACCATAAATGTTCCAGCAATGTACAAATATAATTGTTAATGCTGATACTAATACTAGTGCAACTCATCCATGTTTGATCCGTAACTCTAACTTTAATCCGTAAGTTAACCTGTTGAGTAATACTTGTTGTTTACAAGAAGCTCGAGCAACAATTGAATTTTCAGAAGAAACCAGCGCTCTAATGCATGCTAATCGCTCGATTGATCGATTCTCGATTACGTGTCAAGAGAATCCTCAACTTTCGATTGATTATTGATAGTTGAGTTTGGAAAAAAGTGTACGACGATTGTGTTCTCGCTATGATTCGATTTTCATCTACCATTAGGTATTGACCATTCTTCACACGATTAGCAACGATACACGATGTCAACTACAGATTACTAGTTATGCTAACTTTGTTATTTTCTTCAACTTCTCTAATTTTGCAACTCACTAGCTGGTTTTTTCCTTCCTCTGACATCGACAAACAACAGACGAGAGACACGCAAAGGAAACAAAATTTATCGTCTCCCTGTTGTTGTGATATGGCTTATGGCAAGTTCTTCTTGTTTTTATTTTTATTATTATTATTCGGTTGTTGTTGTTGCTGTTGCAATTGTCATCACCGCCAGTCGTTATTACAGACGAAATTACTACACTTATCGTTGTAAACGAACGAATGAACGGAAAGAAGCATGCTCTTTCTCTCTGCCCAACATATAAATGTAAATTTTGTTTTGTGTGCCCAGAAGCCAATAAAAGCTCGACTCGACTCCATTCCACTTCACTCAACTCAACTCAATCCAACTATTGATACGTGCCATCGGAGCGTTCGATTCGGGGAGCTTCAGCTTCAAGTAAGTAAAGAAGGAAGAAAGAAAGAGAAGAAAATCATTGCCATTTGATGCAATGATGGACTCTAAATTCTCGCAGTATGCAGTCAATAGAATAGAGATCTTTTCAAATGCTGCACAACAGCATTGATTGCCGCGAGCGCGTGCATTGATCGAAACGACTAAACTACTAAACGCTGTTCTTAACAGCATTTTCGCAATGTTTCTTGTTCTTCTATTCGGTTGTTGCTGTTGTTGTCGTTGTCGTTGCATTTGATTCGTCTCGATTAGATTCGATTCGATTTTCTATTTTCTATTGGCTGTCTGAAGTTGCAAGTTGTTGGCTTCGAGTTGTTGCTTGCACTATTAGCTGTTGGTCGCAGCATCGATGAGCGGCCATCGGTAGCTGCGGTGGTCACTGGCACTGGCACTGGCACCCCCTCGGAGCTCGTAGTTCAGCTCACCTGGCCGGCCGCTCGACTGGCTGTTCATAAACGCGCGAGCCTAAATGCAAACGTTAAATGTAGCTGCTTGTGCGCGCCAGGCAGTCGAACAAACGAACGAAACAACGATTGAAAGAACAAATCAATGAAGGCCGATCGCCCTGCGAAGTATTTGCATTGAAGCGAAATTTCAATAGAAAGAAGGCACACATTGCTTGGCTCACCGAGCGAACGAGCGAACGAACAAACGAACGAAGAAGCCAAGCAAGTTCAAGTGGCTTCTTCAGTTGTCGTCATACTAGCAGTGGCTGTGTGTCCGTGTGTGTGTGTGCCAGTCATAGAAAGGAGAAGGCATTAGCAACATTGGCAATACAACTACGCAAATCAATCGCGATCCATCGCTAGCATGTTCTTCTATTCGATGGTGAGTTTCTTTTGGATGATGAAATCTTTTAGTTGATTTGCAAAGAGAATCGAATCGAACCGTTGCACTGGGAAACTCTCGACAGGCCAAGTGAGTCACAATCTAACATTCGCTCAACCTGTAAGGCGGCCACAATCAAAACGACGATTGTGTTCGTTGTTGCTGGTGCTGTTGAAAGATTTGTTGGAAAAATGCTGTTACTGTTGCGTCCTCAATGACAGTTCGCTCTCTGCTGCTTACCCTATTGTATGTAGTAATGTTATTATGTTGTATGTGCGTGCGTGCGTGCGTGCGTGCGTGCGTGCGTGCGTGCGTGAGTGCGTGCGTGCGTGCATGTGTGTGTGCCGACTATTGTGTCGACATTTCACATCAACGCTCCGTCTAGCTCTCCTATTTGTTGTTCGCTTCGTCGTTTGTTCGTCTATTTGTTTGGCTGGCCATTTACTGAGATAATAATGCACGCTCGTGCATCATATCTATTCGTCGCTGCATGGAGCGACGATCGTCGAGTCGGTGGATCGATCGATCGATTATCGTCATGATCATTGCCATCGATGTCAGCTGTCACTCAATTGTCGCTTATGTTTCACCACACAAGCAACAAGCCAAAGCTTAAACTGGAGCTTAAATTTAAATTTCTATCGAAAATTTAGAGAAAAAGAAATGATTTCAATCCAAGTCAAGCGAAACTCATTGCAAACTCGTGCGTTAAGCTCGTGCATGAGTGCGTTCGTCAAGTGAACACGCGCTTCTTATTACCTTGTGAATTGCCTTTTTTCCTTTTGTCTTCTGCCCTTATAGTTGTTTCTATACAGAAGACACTAAGGCCAGAGCCAGGTTAGTTGAAAATCATCATCATCATCGATGATAATCAGCATTGACATGAAATGCAAGTGGTTTGCAACGCCACTGGCAATAGCAAAAGATAGCAGTGTGCTTGTGCTGTACTTGTTGTTGCTGTTGCGGTCAAATGTCTTTTGTTGTTGCCATAAATCATCATTAAGCAAGCATTGAGTAGCAAAACGTTCAATATTGAAGCATTAGCTAAAAGAGGAATGAAAGAAGCAGCAGCAAGTGATTGTGATTGCAAAAAAGCAGCACCTGTTATCCGTAGCAGTCAGTCAGTTAAAAGATTACATTTTTCTTCCTTCAAATTGTGTGCTGGCGCCAACAAAGCAATGATAGAATCACCACTAGCCAAGCGCGAATAGAATAGAACGGAACGGAACAGAACAGAACAGAAATTGAGCTAAAAGAAAGCAACAGTCGAAGAGAACCATGAGACCGAGAACAGTGACGCCGACGTATTATCACCATCATGAATGAGTTTGTTCGTTCGTTCAAAGTTCATACTCGACCTCAAACTTATATTTACGGATAGCCGAGATTAGCTTTTTCTTGTTCTATCGAGCTCGAGTTGAAATCTCAAGTGAAAGCGTCGTTAATGTGTCTGTGGCCACAGACACAGGAGCAAAAAGAGCAAAAGGAGGAGAAGAAGCAGTAACAGCAGACAAAGAGCCAATGCATCGATTGCATCGAAGAGTCAAAAAGTAGAGAGATAGATACAAATCGAACACGGCAATTACATTCGACTTTATGGCTCGCTCGGACGGCTAACTTCTTTTGTTCGCTTCTCTCATTTCATTTTCGGCGTCAAATCACGAGTCGCAATCTAATAGACTCATTACGTCATGCGCTCCCTTATGCGCTATCGTAGAGCGTTCTATGTTGCCAGTGGCCATCGACGCACGCACACACACACACACACACTCACCATCGACACTGGCAGACAGATGGCCGAACAACTCTTCGAGAGATATGAAACAGCAGCTGTGTACTGCAAACTGCGAATAAAGAAAAGTACAAAGCGTGAGTCGCTAAGACGTGAATTTGTGTGTCGAAATTGGCACCTGTGAGAAGGTAGAAGAAGAAGGAGCTTCGTTGAAGAAGAGAGAAAATGAACTGGGTTCAATGAAGTTGAGGTGAGAATGAACCGCAGCGAATAAAGCTGTGATTCGTGCACCTGTCTCTCTTTATTATCTCTCTGTCTGTTTTGATCTAATTATTGGCGCTTTCATTTTTATCATTCAACTCGACACTATGTTTGATTCGACACAACAAGTGGTGAGTCACAACAGCAACAGCAACTCGTCGCTCACTCAAGCGAGCGAACTTGAGGGAAACATTGAAGGGATGAGTAAACTAAAGATAGACTACACGGACTATTAAAGTGAGATAATAGAGTCAAGTGAGAGCGATAAATGTGGAACAACTAACAACGACAAAGGTAACGACAACTACAAGTGTAACACAAAAGCGAACGAGAGCTTGCTGAACCAAATGTGCGTTGTTGTTGCATGTTTTCATGTGAATAAAAGCAAAGAAAGAACACTCGTTATATTCGACGAACGTTCTCTTTCTTTTCATTTTTATTTTTATCTTTATATTTACAAGAGAGACAGATTGATTGAGTGGTGGCGTCGGCTATCAGCGAGTGAGCGAGAGAGCAAGCACAAGAGTCAACAGTGAAGAGCGCTAGCACTGTTCGCTGTATGACCCCCGACAACAAGCTGAAGTCATCAATAGTTTGAGCCAATGAATGAGAGCGCGAGAAAAGAATGAATGACTATGAGTAATTAAGGGCTATATTAGGAGTACAACAGCAGTAATGGACAGCAGACTCGGACTAACGAGTACTGTTCGACCATTTTATTCGCGCTCATGTCGTAATATACAGCTATCTTTGTTGAGCAACTATGACATTAAAAGAAGCGGCACGCGAATGACATCGTGATCGTTGCTTGATGTTGTGTAACTTGTATTTGTGTGTGTTTTGTTGTTGTAACACTCATCTACAGTGACATAATCCTTTGCTTACATCGAGATGCTTGTTAGCTTTTACAGTTGCTCGCTTGCTTGGTTATTATTATTATCATTATAACTTTGCACTTGACATATTATATCATTTCTCTTTGTCCGTCTGTGTGTGTGTGTGCGAATTGGCACACAAACAAACACGCACACTTGGCGTAACAAACTGTTGCACAGAAAAAAACCACCTTCGGTCAAGACCACAATTCGTTGCTGACTCACAACTCGACAAGTTGCTTCTTGAGCTCGAGCTCGAGTTCTACACAACACAACACAGCATAGCATAGCAAAGCACAGTGAACGTCGCTTACGATCGGTTAAACGTTTGTTGAAGAGAAATTGAGATCAATTCCTTTGAGCTGAGCTGCAAGATTGCAATCTACGTATTTACACACGTAAACACACATATCTTGTACATTTAACATACTTGTAAATGTAAGTCAGTCAAGCTGAAGCTTAATAGACGCGTTCAATCGAGAACTGTACTGTGTACTGTGTAGTCGAGTGTCGATAATGCGAAATTGGTGGCACCAAGCTCTCTTTTTGTTACGACCACGACCACGACCACGACCACGACCACGAAGACGACGACGATGTCACTTGCTGCTGTTACTGTTGTTATTATCGTTATCAATGTGTAATCGATGTTAATGAGCGGCAGTGATATAGCAATAACTACAACGACATTAGCTTTAGTATTCATTAGTAGTAATAATAATCATGTCATATAATAATATCAAGGTTACACAAGACAAGCAATAGCAAGCATTGAGCGAGTAAATATAGCTGCAGCTATACTTACTCGCTTCGTTTAGTGCAATGCTTGTTTCACTTGTTGCAAGCCAACCGCTTGCTGACTGTTTGTGCCCTGAGAGCGACGAACGACGAGCGAACGTCAAACGTCGAATGTCGAGCATCAAGAGTCAAGTATGTCGCAAACATGCTAAAGCACACAAACCGACACACATGTCTTGCCGCGAACACACACATTAGCTAATACATGCTATCCTAATTATCATGTAATTTTCATATGTAACAACTGCTTAGATATGCTCACTACTCAATACTGTTGTTTGCATTCACGCCCAACATATAAGCTCAACTCCAGCAACTCAAATATAACTGCAAACAAGCAAACAAACAGGTCTACTGTGTGCGTGTGTGTCAAACTAACAGCGCAAGTGCAACAGGCGCATCAGCACAACACCAACATGGCCAGAGTGAACGAAATAGAAAGCTTGTAACTGTCGTTCGTTTTATTGTTGGCTAGCCAGTGGCAAGCCAATTGAGTCTCTTGCTAAAGCTGGCTAGTGAACAAATCAAGAATCAGCTGAGCGCAATAGTAATAATTCATGGCCACACTGAACGGACGGACGAACATACCAGCTGCTTGAATGCAAGATGTTAAGCGAGAGGGCATTAAAATGAAGCTCAGAGAACTTTATTTATTGCACAATCGTCTAGTGAGGTTGGCTAATCCAACCTCCAGATTTTCTCTTTCTTAAGCCGGACGCTGATTTATTGGCTCTACTGGTGGCGTGCGAGCACCGTTTACACGCCAAACTAGATATAATAATAATGAGTTCAAAGATTCAATTAGAATTGGGTGGCACTTGCACTTGGGCTTGCGCTTTCTCTTGCGCTCTTACTTGTAATAGCGTTGTTGAAGAAGCAGCTCAACGCCAAATGAAACAGAAAAGTATATATGATTAGAATGAGAAAGTTAATTTTCAATCAGTTCGGTTGCAGTTGTAATTTTATAACAACAAATTACACGTGTCGATATTTGTAATTGACTTGCTGGAAATGTCGTTCAGTTCTGGCAGTCTTCTAGTATAGACTCATTTCTACCTGATTTCATTAAACTAGACTTCTCGATTGCACTTTTTGCGCTCGTTATTATTGTCAATTTAGAGAGGAGTCAAAAATTTGGCCATGAAATTGCACGTCAACAAGTGAGCTTCCGTCATTTCGTTCGTTAATACGTCGATTACGTTCTAAATATTTTGACTTGACGAACATTTCGAGCTCGAATTAAAGTTACCTCTGCGAGTTTTGTGGCAAAAACGACCATCTAAGAAGACGAGAGAATTTCACAAGTGAACGATGGAAACCGCACGCACACGCTCATAAAACCACTGCGAACAAAATGAACTACAATGGGCGTGTCTTTGGTCACAAGCACTCACATTATTATTATTATTGATAGTTGGACCACAGCACGTTGAACACGCTGATATTACACAAGATAAATGGACAACAGCAACGATTTCCTGTCAGATTTGAGCAACAGCAGCAGCAGCAGCAGCAGCAGCAGCAGCAGCTAACCAGGTGATGGCTCTTAATTGATGCCTTTGGCTGCATTTAGTCGTAAGCCAAGTCATTACACAATGTGGTGTAAGAGTTAGATGTCAATGTTCACGCGTGAGCGCATAGAAAACAAAATGAAATTAAACGAGAATCGTCTGCTGCTTTGTTTTATTTTGTTATTTCTATTTCTATTTTGTTCCATCCTGTTCCGTCCTGTCCTGTCCCGTCTTGCTCGTTGTTTGTGCACTCTCGAGCAAAACATTGAGCGGCAAGCATTACAAAAAGAAGAAGAAGAAGGAGCCTGAACAAAGGAGCCAAACCGACAAACAGTCGCTTGGACAGACAACAATTGGAATTGTCAGCATCGTTGTCGTCTAATTAGTTATTGTTGCCGTTGTTGTTGCGTAATTATTGCCATTCGTTGCCAGCTGTCATTTTCGTTCTCTCTCTCTCTCTCTCTCTCTCTCTCTTGTGAAAAAGTTAGCACACAGTTTGAAAGTTAAAAGAGAGAACAACTTTCGAACAGCAGCGAAAATATCAACAGCAAACTCAACGGCTTCCGAATGATTTTAGCGGTCAGCACTTGGCAAAACTTACGACGCTGAGCACAAAATATGCTTTTGTTTTGTTTAATGCTTTTTGTTATTCTCAACTTTTTTCGTTATGTAATGTTCTGCATTTTTACTACTTGTAATGTTGCCGCGAGCAGCGCAAAATAAAACAACAAAACATTGAATGTTTGTTGCTCGTCACAGTTTGTGCACTGCTGTCATTTGTAGTTTGTTACTGCTGTAGTCATCAGTGACAAATAATCATGACACTGTTGTTTTGTAATTAATTGGCTCACAACTTGGCAACAATTTTTTCAATCTCTACGGATGTCGCATCTACAGATTGTGCAGCAAGTTTGATGCTTGCTGATTCGGAGCGTTCAGTTGGCCAACTTAACAGCACACCTTGAGAGACAGATCTTAGTCTCAGAATTACACATTGTAGGTTGAGGGTACACATTGATGACATTCTGACGCACTGCGACGCACAATCACAAGATCACACGAGAATAGCAGCTGTCGTGGTCGTTGTGGTAAGAGCACATCGAATGATACAATCAATTTGCAATACACAATTACACACAAATTGCTATACAATTGTGTTTGATTGTAGTTGGTACCTATTTTTAGTCCACTTGTAGGCTAATTAACATCATAATTACACACTCAGACTGACACATCTTGATACGAAAAATATGCGAAAGCCACTGCGTGTATACTCGAGAGTCAAGTTGATTGTGAAATTGCTGATGAGATCATGTCTCGGTGATTCAGCTAACCTTTTGTTGTTGTTTAGTAGTCGGCCAACAAAACAACGTAACAACTCTACCAACAGAAAGCACATAGCATTTCCAGTTCAGTGTTTTTGCTAGCTCGTCTGCTCGGCGCCACATAAAGTTATAACTTTGCCTTCGGTTGTTGTTGTTGTTGTTGTTGCTGATGATAATGATAATGCTCATCGGAGATCAGCTGTCGGTCGCTATGAGCATGTGAGTGAGTCGAGGAGCCAATGAAGCCAATAAGCAAGCGGTGACCACAGCACGAATTGGCCACAGCAATGAATTAACGCGACGCGTGACTCAAGACTGAGAGCTTACATCAGCAGCAATGTTTGTTGTTTTATCTCACACGATTCTTAAATATCACGTGCAATCTGTGCGAGTGTGTGTACATCCGCTTATATTAGCAAGTAAATGAACAGGTGCACATCAGCAAGGCATTGTATGAATGCTGTTGTTTTTGTTATCTGTTGGCCAACAAAGTCAAATAGTAGCTTTTAAATGGTAATGATTGTTGCTTCAAGTTAGTAGCCAAATGAATGATGCAATGAAATATTCAGACTCAATTGTATCGCCCAGGTGGCGCTTATTGTGTTGTGTGCTCTTGCAGTTGCGGTTGCGGATTTTGGTTACGCTTACGCTTACGCTTACAAATGAACATGCACACGAACATTGATAGCAATTGTAAGTTGTAGTAAATATTTCTTTTTAAATAAAATACCAATCACGCGAAACGCAAAATAACACAGAATCAATTAATCAAATCTTTCTCTATTCACAGTTGTTTTGTTTCGATTGAGCCATAAGTCGCGCACCAGAGAGCTATTTCAACGAGCTATTAAAGAATTATCATAGAGATAAAAGGAAAAGTGAATTTTCAAAATTCTTCATCGATAGATTAAAGATGAGAAAATTATGATTGTTTGCATTTTTGGGCCGCCACCGCTGACATGGACCTTCTTCTCTGAAGTTGAGTTCGATTCGTTGATAGGACGAATGCACTCAGCTGGCTTGTTGTTGGTCAATTGTAGACTTCAAATTGCCGACAACAACAGTAATAAAATAATAATTTCAACAAGTGTAGTGCGTGTGCGTGTACAGACAAGAAACGACCAGCACGACCAGCATTTGTTTGCGTGGCGAGCTCACGATGCCACGGCTGCCATGACGTCTTAATTAATCACCTGGTCATGTGCCCAACAGCATTTCGATCACCAGCAAGCAAGCAAGCGGGCAAGCAACCAACTTTGACTTGTCCACTGATTCACACTCACTCTTAGTCTGACTTTGTTTTTGCTTTTGCTTCATTTAGCTTGTTTTGGCCGCCAGGAAGTTTTACCTGCTACGCTGATGCCATCAAAACAGTCTGATGTTGTGTAATTAAAGTGCAGCTTCTCTGTGTGTGTTTGATTCACGGCTCGCAGCCAGTTGTATCATTTGAGTCAGTTGTGAGATCATCGAATGATGAGCCCAATGACGAGCTCAATACCCGTGTGCACTTTTTAGGTGATAAATTCAAAGTCAAACATCAGTCGAATGCAAAAATGCATCTAACAACAACAACGTGAGCTCGTTGATGAGATTGATGTTGATGTTGGCAAGTTGATCGAAACTAAATTTCGCGATGAGTTGAGGCAATCGTCATTGCACTGATTGTGATTAATTGTACGACATCTTGTTCTTGTTTTTTCATTGTTTCAATGCTTGTAATACTCACATGTAATGTTACAAATGCTGTGCTCGCCCACAACAACAGCAACATCAACATCAACATCAACAACAAGCAACAACAACATTCATTGCCTATTGCATGAGAACATTTGCAGCGGCAGCACTTGGCTAGTGGCTTCATTTAGTAGCATTTGAGTCGTCGTTTAATTTAATTGATATTTCACTTGTTGTGTTGTTTAGTTACAACATACACACAACAAGCGGCGTCGATTAGATTATGTCTTCTTCTATATCTAGATTATTGAACATGTTATTAACATTGAGTCATCAAGCGAGTCCTATCAAGCAGGTAGCAAAATGAATCTCACAGAGAGGCATTCACTGAGAGAAGGAGTTTTTCTCAGTTCAGTTCGTTTCATTGAGTGAACGAGTGAGCTAAAAGCCAATCATCGAGACGGACGTTGCAATCGATTAGTTGCGTCTCTTCTTTTTTGACCTTCAATTTCGTTCAGTTCACTTGCATGCCAGTCTTTTAGCGAACCAGCCATCCTATGGCGAGAGAGAAGTTAGCGAACTGACGAGCCAGCTTAGCAATACACGTCACTTGTCGTCGTCGTCGTCTCGACCTTTCATTTTCGATCGTACCGAGTCAATTTTTACGCAACAGCAAAAAGGGAAACAGAGATCAAACTTGGCCATTCAAAGAGCTAATAATTTGCGTTTGTGTGTGTGTGTGTGTGTGTGAGCAACAGTTAAACTTCGACCCAACAATAAACTGCAACGTTGCATTAAACTGCATTAGACTCCGCATTCAGTGTCCATTTGTGCGCTGCTCTTTTGTTGCCCAACTTATGTTGTTTTGAAGACTACAACAAATTTCTCTCTATGATTACGTCATAGAGATTCACCTGCATGCTCGTTGCCGCTTGCTACTTCTTCTTTTCCTCCTTCGGTTAATCGAGAAGTCAATTTTAGCGAACATTCGACAAAGTTCTTTGTTTCAACTTTTGCCCTTTCACCTGAATCAACTAAATGACTGTCTATTTATGCAATTTCAATTTCCGGCCATCTTTTTCTTCCACTTTAGCTATGTCGATACGTTCATGAGTGCTTATTCCATCAGTCAACGGCAACAACAAAAACAGGGCTCATCATTCGTGAGTGCTTTCAACATGATCTTATTCAACTAACAATCGAGAGCTCTACCGGATCAAGAAAAGATCCATGGTGTCAATGCACGATTTCTGTTTGTGGCTCAGTCTGGAAAACACACACACACACACACACACACACACACACACACACACACACACACATGCACACGAGACAGCGAGTTCTAACGCGTACGATAGAAATCGTCATCGAATTTGTCAGAAGTTTCAAACAATTGAGGAGTCTAATAGGAAGAGGAGAGCACAAATTCATATGTAATTTTTCCGAACGTTCGCGATTGACAGACACACACACACACATGATGAGCGAGAAATGATTAGCACTTGTGTAAGAATGTAACTTTCAAATTTCTCAATGTGAATTCACTCAGTGTTTCAATTATTAAATAAATCTAATTAAATCTTCTTTGCCTTTAATCGTAGATTAACATTTTTTTGTTTTTTGTTTGAATTAATCTGCAAAGGCGAACAAATGTTCGTGTGCGTGCAAAGGGCCAGTGGTGGTGAGCTAGCCATTCTATGCTGAGAACATAGAGTGGCGCCATCTATATGGTTCATGCACTACTAATAATTATTGTCCTTATACTATTATTGGTAACCGACGCGATCGCGATCGATGTTATCAGAATGAGCCAATGTGTATGACAGCCCCGCCCCCTGATTTGGGATCCAAATTACGCAACTTAATCGTTTGCTTAGTGCGTTTGTCAACACTCGCTTGTTCGTGTTCCCTATTTTTCCAAACATGCATCGCATCATCTGCTCCATCGTCGGTATCGTCATCATCATCATCGTCGTCATCATTATCATCATCATCATCATCATCATCGTTGTCCACTATAAGGTCGTCATGCTCGTCGTCAACATATTCGTCGTAAGCATATTCGTCATCATCATAATAATCAACGTCATCAATATTACGTCGACGATCACGCTCGTCAACGTCATAATAATATTGTTGTGCGCGCAATGGTCGCGATTTCGCACGACGACCACGACGTGTTGCGGCGTACACGCCATGTGGCTGAACTCTAACACCGCGTGCTCGTGCTCGATACAACACCTGATTGGCACGCGTACGACCATCACGTGTACGACGACCAAGAGCACGACGATTGAGGCCGCTAGCAGCACGTGGCAGTACTCCTCGTGGGCCTCTCGATGCTGTCATTCGATGATTGCCGCGTTGATTCTTGCGTCTGCGTGATGCGTTCGATCTGACTTTCGTATCATTGATCAGCTCCAATTCGCCGTTGCCACTCATTGCAATGCTAGGCCCTCTGTGGCGGTTAATGTTGTAGTTGTTATTGTTACCGTTCATGCCTAACAATTGTGGTAGAAAGTTCTTGTGTGATAGCAAGCCACTTGGCACATTGCCAATCGATCGTGGCAATTGCTGCTCTGCCACTTGTTCAATTCCATTATGTGTTACGATTGGTGTTGAATATTGCTCCTTATCAATCATGTGGTTGTTGTTTTCGTTGTTCAATGGTCGCTGTAGATAATGGTCGCCCTCTAGCTCTTCAATGAGCGGCTGTCTCATCGAATTTGCCTGTCTGTCTTCATCAGCGTCGTTAAACCGTTTCGACAACCGTTCAAACTGGCCACCGACTTTATCACCAAGAATATGATTATGACCTCGCTCATTATAGTGCTGGTCGTTTTCGCCCCTTGACCACGCACCATCGTTGTCAACCATTGATTGTTGTGCTAGTCGTTGCCTCTCATCATTGCCTGCTTGTTGTGCCCATTGCTCGCCGGACGCAAACGGTGATGCATTCAATTGGTTATGCGTGTCAAATGGTGGTGCTGATGGTGATTGTGGATTGACCGCCTGTGATAATTGCCTATGCTGTGGTCCACCCACTGGCAACAACGACGCTAAGCTGACACATATATCATCATCAAATTAATCAAATCAATTAATATTAGTTGCCTCAAATTAATCTTCAGACATTCAAATGAGAGTCTGATTGATGAAATTCTTATTTTCAAATGAATATTTACCTGCTCTGTGGCTGTTGATCACTGTTCAAATTAATCATTGTTTGCTGACGCAACTTCCAATTGTTTAACACTTCGTTGGCTGCTGCCAACAGCGAAGACAAATACCGGTAGCGCGCTGTTGACGGCGACACTGCCACATGCACACTCGCTTCCGGTTTGCCGGCCAACGAATCTTGCAAATGTTGTGTGAGCTCAGCCAGATTTTCAATGTCCGCTTGCTGATTGCCCTCTTCGTTGTCAATTAAACCTTGAATTACGAATGCCAACATTTGTAATTCATCTTTGAATTGAACTGAATTATCTAATAGTTCATCATTGTCGTTTGTTTCAGCAATAGCCATAGCTTTAGTTTCAGCTTCAGCCACAGCTGATGCTGGTTTTTGTTGCTGCACTGTTGGCTGAAGATGAGGTTGCGACTGCAACTGCAACTGCAACTGGGGTTCTGACAAAATTTGTTGCGGTGGCTGTGGCTGTGGTTGAACCTGAGCTTGGGCTTGAACAACAGACTGAACTGGAGCTTGGAGCTGAGATAGGGGCAGTTGTGGAACTGGAAGCTGTGGAGGTGCAGTTGTTGGTTGTTCGACAACAACAGGTTGTGATTGCTCAATCAAATCGTCCAGTCTCGGTGCCAAATCGTTCAAGATTTTGTCACGATATTCATCGAGCACTTGAATGCCTTTGATGGCCGACATGTCGACTAAATCAATCAGCCCCTCTAAGGCCTCACTGGCGCCATCTATGTCTTTGGCCTGCAGTGCCTCATTCACTCGTTCATCCAACGATCTCGCTTGTGCCACTGCCTGATTCAGCGCATCACATTCGGCTTTCTTGGCCTCTTTTCGTGGCCGCTTGAATGTCTGAATGAGAGGCACTGGCTGATGCCTTCTGGCTGGCTCTAAGCGTGAGCTACTGGTGACTTTGGCCAACAATGTCTCAAACTCAACGCTCAAATTGAACCACTCGGCACAATCGCTCAAATGATTGCTTGGTGCGTCTTCCACTTTCTCAAGGGCCGCATAGCTCGCTTTTAGCGCACGCCATTCTCTAGTATCTAAATGACTAGTGGATGAATGTGCACTAGTGGGTCTGTGCCTCATAGGAACCTTTTCCGATGACGAAAATGACCTCTTCACCTGTTGTGGAGTCTCAGTTGTTTGCTTGTTCAGACGTTTGCTTGGCGCTTGTTGCTGTCGTTGTGATTTGTTCAATACTTTGCTGTTGACTCTGTCCGACACTTTGTTCGACAATCCTCGCACAGTGGCCGACACGACATTGCGAACAGGCGAGCGTTTGGCATTGTCACCTTGTAAATTGTGGTTAGATTTCGATTTTGTGTTACTACGTAAGGATTTGTCTACTGCAACTGTTGTTGATGCACTGTTGCTGCTATTGGCTGCATGTGCACACACTGTGGCAGCCAATGCCACAATCAATAACAAGAGCCAGCGAGGCATTTAACTCTAGTCTTCGATCCGATTCAAGTCGATTCTATCCGATCGATTAGTGTATCTAGTGTCAAATATTACTATTCAATGTTAATTATTATTTAGATAATAATTAACCGAACGTTTGTCTACACGTGCTGATCGTCGATTCGCTCAATCATAAATTGTGACGGATTTTACACAATACACGACAAATAGTCATCGGCTGCTGCAGGTGGGGCTATTTTTAGACTCTAACATTGATTCAAGCTATTCATTGATACGCTTTTCTATGACATAAGCATTAGCACCAGGACTGACGGAACCCTGGCGGATGAAAATTCAAGTATCTAAAGATGATAGTTGTCTGCTATTTTAGTTGTCAAGATAGTCCGAGATGAAGCGTACAATTATTGTCGTTGTTGTTGTTGCTGTTGTTGTCGAGCATTCAACGACCAACAAGATTGATTTGTGATTTGTAGCTACGCGCGATCGAGTGCGCCATCCAAAGTGACAATCGAACGATAGCAATAATGAGTCTGTAACGAAACGAAACAAAACAAAAGAAAGCACGCAATTTCACAATCAGTTGAGGCACTTGCTTGGTCAGCATTTGATGAGCATTGTCAGTAATAGAAGAATAATAAACGTAATAGGATTGGGGCCTCCATGAAAGAAGCATAGTGAGACGTAGAGAGAGAGAGAGAGAGAGGACCTAACAGTGTGCAAGCGGACAGTCTGGCAAGCGAGTGAGTCGACACTACATGTACGCTAGTAGCCAAAAATCGGTCACGCAATTGTGTAAACAACGAATTGAACGAACGAACGAAATAACGAATCAATCGTCGGCTTGATATGGCTAACTTGGCTGCTTATCGTGAGTCGTGAGTCCAACAAAGTCGAACGTTAGGGCTCGAGAACGAGGGGAAGGAAGTTGGGGTCAGCTAGCGTGGCAAGATAAACACGCACGCACTTAATCGTCGGACTTGATTAAACAGTCAATGAACGCATGAGTTGCTATCGATGGCATTGATCTCTATTGCTGGCTGGCTGGTTGCCTAGCTGGCCGGTCGGCCAAGATGTTTCACTCAAATTGGAAGACAGCAGCGGATTGCAGGCAGGCAGCACTTGTACACATCGTGACCGACATTTATGTGTGATTACGTAATCAGCTTGCTGGACGGCCAGTGCCAGCAGTAGCGTCTGTTTGTATTTGTCGTCGAAACGTTGTGTTCTGCTGTTGTGTCATCGAATGGAAATCTTTTTTTGAGGTTTACACCGCAAGTTAAGCCAAGTTTGAAAGAATCGTTGTTGTTGATGTCGTTTTCGTGTAAAGGCACCAGTGAGACAAAGAAAGCATGCAGCAACAAAAATGGTTGTTAGCTGCATCACACGAACGAGAAGGAGAAAGAGCACACGCACAGTTTCTTTAGCCTACGGCCACAACCAACACGTGCACGTGCTCTGAATGTAGTGCACGTGCTCGCTCGCCTACTCAACGCGAGGCGACGCAATGCAACACAGCACAACGGTTGCGCCACCAGTGCAGTTGGCTCTAGAGTGTGTGTGCGTGTGTGCATGCGTGCGTGTGCCAAGTTTGATGCAGTCGTGCAATTGTTCCATCCTTTGCAATTCCTTTGAGACCCCGCAAGCTCATTATACATTCGATTCGTGGATGCTTGCTTCGTGGCTTTAGTTTTGAGGCTTCAATCTACAACAAGCACCGAACCGAAGTGCGCGCAGATGAGCGCACGAACGAACGAGTGAGCGAACGATCGTCCAATTGTCGAACTCCTGCGTGTCCGGAACTCCGAGGCAAGCAAATGGGCCCGATCGCACGTCCCTCAGGCTAACACACGCACACAAGCACTGAATACATTGCACACAAATGTTCACCATGCAAGTTCAACATTGGTTGCCGTGAACAAGCCAAGCAGCCAGTGAGTGAGTGCAACTTGACACGCGCTTACTCTTCTCTCTCTCTCTCTCTCTCTTGCGCGCCTCAATCTCTATCTCCAGTTCAGATTCGAGAGTTCATTTTGTTATTGTTGGCAACTGGCTGCTCTCTCTCTACTCTCGTCTCGTCTCGCCTCTCGTTGTTCGCCTCTAATATCGGCAACTCAATCAAAGCAATCCATCATCGTTACGTTGTTGCGTCTTGGTTCGCTTCGCTCCGTTTCGAGAAAAGGACGCCTGCTCGTTGTATCGATTTTGCTTGCTGTTGTTGTGTGATGCAGCTTGCCTGCTTGATCTTCTTTACATCCTCGTTGACTTCTTGTCGTTCAACAATAACGACTGGCGACGACTAACTCGTCGAATGAATACGTTCAAGCTGACTTTCAACAAACGAATATCTATTCATGAATAGGGGCGCCAATTTTAAACAACTTTGAGTCTCATATATGGTAACATCGTTTCGTCACCTTGTTCTATCTCTTTTGTTCACGCCGTTTTGTTTTTCGATTGATCGCTCTTTTTGACTTTGCGAACTCGATTCGCCAAACTCTCAAATGTAATTGAATCCAATAGCCTGTGAGAGTGTAAGAGAGGTGAGAAGAGGAGAGGAAGCGGGGGAGAGCAATAAAAAAGAAAACGTGAACAGCACGTGTCGATGAGACTCGCGCGCTATTCACTTGAGGTACTGGTACCGGAAACTGGCAACAACACGTACTCGCAAAGCTTGAAATAAACCAAGGCCGCTAAACTGGGGGTGAATAGTGAGCTGGCTAAGCTCACTATTTACAGCTCATCGTGTAGTGTGAGTGAGTGAGTGAGCACCGGGCGTGAGTCAAAGAGATTGCAATCAAATTTAAATGCACCGACGTTCGCTTCACGGCACGTCTTAATCCACGTAACGCGTACCTTTTTATATTGCGCAACTTTTTCCTCCCTGCTGATGCTGCCGCTCATGATGGCCGGTGCCCGGCACATTGACAGCAGCATGGAGCTTCCCTCTAGCATCGTCAAGCTCCGGTAAAGCAGAGCACGCACCTGGTGTGAGAGAAACGTGGGCTAGCCAGGTGTGTCAGGTGTAAAGTAAAGAGGACTACGGAACACGTGCAGATTGGTGAAACGAAAAAGAGCGAAAAATCTCGGCGCTGTTCTTGTGCGACGCTGGCGTTGGCTTGGCCTGACGGAGGGCGCACTCCGTTGGCAGCGCCCCAGGCAGCCACACCTTTCGATTGCTCGACACGTTGCCTGCCGGGCGTTGGCTGCTGCCGGGCGACGAAGCAAGCGAGCGATGCTGACTGCCAAACAACAGAAGGGGCTGCTGTTGCTGTGGGCAATGTGGGGCCTCAAATTATGCAAATCTTTTATTATGAAGCCGCTCACTTTAAAAGGTTGCCCTTTTTTCAAACTCATTCTAACACGCGCACACCTGAAAATTGGCGGCGATATTGTGAGGAAAATTTAATGCTTTAAAGCGAGCAGGAACAACAATACGGGCGTTGGCATAACAATTTGCGCCAATTCTCAGGTCAACCAATCGATATTTGATGCCTTCGATTAGACTGCTTTGCCTGTTTTTTTATTTCATCCTTCTGCTTTGCCTAATGATACTGCGGCTGCGGCTGTTGCTGTTATTAAGACTCCAATAGAGCATCCTTTTGTCTTGACTCGCTCATATGCTGTGCCATGCAAACCATTGCTTCCGGCCAAACTTGATAGAAAACATTGCTGACTGAAGCTAACAGCTGTGCGAGCTGTATGTGTATGCTGTTGTATTGTGTTATAGGCTGTGGGCCGCCACTGTGAATCATCGCGCACAACAGCCAGTGAACTCGCGAGCACACACACATATACACAATTCAATCGCAAGCAAGAGAGCGAGGCTCGATCATTAGTTGAAACGCTAGAGTCTCGAGGGAGCTTACGCTGTACTCGCTATGAGTGCTCAACGCGGCTGTATGCGTGTGTCCATCGTTGCACCGCGAAATCGTGTTGCCTTTTTGCCACGTGCCACACGTGATACGAGCACACGTTCGTTACATTCATCTGCTTCTGCACGTTACTCGTATTAATGCACGTACCCGGCACGGTAACTAGTGCACGGTATTTATCGAGTTGCAGTTGAAACTCGCGGTGGATCGAAATGGAATGAAGTGGAATTGGTACGAGTCGAATTGTCCATTGATTGATT
This sequence comes from Fragariocoptes setiger, assembly GCA_019968535.1. Classification (NCBI taxonomy): domain Eukaryota; kingdom Metazoa; phylum Arthropoda; class Arachnida; order Trombidiformes; family Phytoptidae; genus Fragariocoptes; species Fragariocoptes setiger. Next base: position 421 of record JAIFTH010000184.1, on the reverse strand, counting down.
ATTTGAAACTTTCATTTGCATCTGTTGGTGGCCTTGGTTTATCGTCGGGCTCATCGTCGGCTGTGCTCGTTCGCTGTTCCACTTACGCGGTCTACTAACACGAAGCTTACGAAGGTTTGAGCTTACGAGTTTCAGCTCTCACTTTAGCCTCAGCTTTAGTGGACAAACAAACAACTACTGTTCTTGTTGCAACATTTCAAACATTTACGTCACGCGAGTTTAAAACACAAAGCTAACGTGAGTGTAAGAATTCAATTTCACTCGCTGTTGATCGTTTGTTGCACAAATTTGTTCGTGTCAAAAGCACACACACACACACACACACACACACACACACACACACACACACACACACACACAAAAACAAAAACACACACACACACACACACACACACACACACACACACACACACACACACAC
>JAIFTH010000183.1:0-47079 GCA_019968535.1 Fragariocoptes setiger | reverse complement strand
TGCAAATTTTGTGTTTTGTGAAAAAATTGTGTTTCTTGTGAAATTCCGCACCCTAGTGATCACGTTGTCATTTCACATGTGATCGTTGAATGCAAACTTTCTCAAAGGCTCGTGAGGCTTACATTGAATAAATGATTCGTTCAACTTCCATTGCACTCGTGTATTTAGCGCTCATTTGAGTTGTCCTTGGGATTCTAGATTGAGTACTAAATCAAAATAAATTCTCTGATTCAATTCCATCTCTATTTAATAATTCACAATGCTTTCAAACATAATTGTTCGAAACACAAACAAGGATTGAGTGCTGCAAATGTCTTGACACAACACGGTCTCAATGTGCTCGTGTTAGAGGCTCGCGACAGGGTCGGTGGTCGCACTCTGACCAAAACAACCGGTTCATTGTGGTGCGATCTAGGAGGTTCATATGTGGGTCCGACTCAAGATTGTCTATTGCGTTTGGTCGAAGAGTTTGGTCTTGAGACGTACAAAGTTGACGAGACGAAAGCGATATCGTATTTGGCAGTGAAGCCAGAGAAATCAAGCTGGCACTCACTCTTTGGATCGCGTTGGTTCAGTCGAACCAAACCACCGGACAATGGTTGCTCCGGTGATACAACTAGCACCGCCGACAGTGACGCCAGCAAGAGCGGCACAAATTTGACGCGCCAAAAATCAATTGCTTCACGATTACAGCGACGCCCGATTACAGGTTTGACGCCTGAATGTCGCCTGCGACGTGCACGCTTCATGTTTGACGAAAGTGTACCTGTCGGTAATTGGTTCGAGCGGCTTGATTTCAACAACGTCATACGTCTCATGGACACAATGGGCGCCACCATACCATCCGACGCACCGTGGAATGCACCGCAGGCTCAATTGTGGGACTCAATGTCGTTCCGCGAATGGATTCAACAAACTGCATGGACTCAAAGCGTGCGTAACTTCTTCAACGAATTGTTTATTGCTATCGATGTCACTGTGGAAGCGTCGGACGCTTCATTACTGTGGCTGTTGTGGTAAGTTGTGTATTTCATGATATCATGGTTCGCGGATTATAAATAAGCATTGCACTTTTTCTGACAGTCTGCTCCTATATTATCTAGGTATGTCAAACAATGTGGTGGAGTTGGACGATCTATTAGTACAACTAACGGCGGACAAGAGCGCAAAGTATGCGGGGGAACACAGCAGATCAGTTTGCGTCTACGCGAAAAATTGGGCGCTAGCAAAGTGCTGTTAAACAAGCCAGTTTATAAGGTTGATCAAACTTTAGGTCCCATGGTGGTGTTGACTACTTGCGATGGTGCCCAGTATCAGGCCGATTATGTGATTTTTGCATTCCCGCCGCATTTGCAGCTGAAAATACACTATTCGCCGCCTTTGCCTCCGGAGAAAACATTACTCGCACAACGCAGTCCAATGGGTAAGTCTTTTTCCCAAGGGACTCATTGTCACTTGATTCATGCAACTTTTACTCTCTGTCTGAAACCAAGCATCATGGCAAATTCACATTTACAGCACACTGAGTAACCTTGATATTTTACGATGCAATCAATTCATAGGCATGGTGGCCAAAGTTATGTAAGTCTTTATTCTTCTCTTAATCTGCCAATGATGTTGATGTTTCCATTGCAGTTTGGAAGTACCTCTATCGCACGATTTGATAACACTCAATCTTCCGCTATCCATTGAGATTGTACTATGAGACGGCGTTCTGGAAACAACGCGGACTCTGCGGCTCGCTGATGCTCCAAACCAAAGATCATTTCTCTCATCCAGTCGTGTTTGCACTAGACGAAACCAAGCCAGACGGTTCGCATCCGGCTATTATAGCTTTTGTGCCGGCACGCTCGTGGTACGAGACGCGCTCTTTATCAAAGGAGGATAAAGGGCGCTTGGTGGCGCGTTGCTTCGCTGACGCCACTGGTTACGACGAATTCTTGACTCCCATTGCGGTGGAACATTTTGATTGGACCAGTGAACAATACTCTGGCGGATGCTATACAACCACACACTCACCAGGAGCATTGACAAAGTTTGGACACGCTCTGCGTCAACCGTACGGTCGGATCTACTACGCCGGCACAGAGACTGCCATCAAATGGTCCGGTTATATGGATGGTGCCGTAAGCGCTGGCGAGCGTGCAGCACGCGAAATTTTGCACCGCCTCGGTCGCATTGATGAAACTCAAATTTGGCAAGTGGAGCCGGAGTCACGAATAGTGCCTGCGACGCCTTACGAATATTCTTGGTGGACGTTACACTCGCCAACTCCCAGTGCCGTAGTCAAAAGTTCATTGTTGGCATCATCTATAGTATTCGTAATACTATTACATGCAACAAAAAAGATGCCTATGATGCACGCCAGATTCTGCTCCTAGTTCTAATGGTGCTCTCTATTTGTGTGTGTATTGATAGCATATCTAACCTTGCAACGTTCATACAATCAGTTACTGGTTGAGTAGTTTGAATTGTTGAATCGCCATGGCCAACCACTTAAAGCAGGCCTTTAATTAATTAAATCGAAATAGCAATGTCAGAGCGGTTTCTTGAGATTAAAGAATCTCAATCATCAGGATCATCAATTGACAGAACTGTTTCAGACTAATCACAATCAGATTATTTATCAGACCATTTTATGACTTAGCTGAATGTTTGGTTCAAATTCTAAGTGTCAATCGACAAGAACTTTTCAGAACTCCAGCTAACGCTAGGGATATTAATATAGCGGCAGGGGCAGCGCAGGCGAATTTTACTATCGTCAATCCAGTGCTGGCATGCCTGTCCAAGAATGTGGGATTCAATATAAGGGGCACATCTTCTTCGTCAGTCTCGAGAGCTTGACCAGCCTCTAATCCGTAAGAAATAGCTTGTTTCACTCGTTTGGCAGCTAGCTTACCCGATCTCACAGCGCCCTCCATTGAGCACGGCCATGAAATCGACGTTTCCGATGAGGCAAACCAAACACGGCCAAAGTTTTGTCTAAGACATGGGCCAAATTTTGTCATTGTACCTGGAGTCATAATGGTCGTATAAGCGCCGAGCGCATAGTCGTCTTCAATCCAGTTCTTCTCTTTGTATCCGATTGGATGTGCCATCTCGGGACAATCTAGAATGCGCGCGTAACTGTCTGCAATATCCTGGATACGAGAAGCTTGATCATTCTCTTCGGAATATTGGAGCCAAGCAGTTCCGCCACACACGAAACCAATGAGAGCGGGTTTATTCTCTGAATAGTCAGCAACTGTCAAACTGACTGGATAAGTAGGTCTTGAACAATAGTTCGACTGTGCTGGACAACTTTGATGTTCGTCACCCGAGGGGCTGAATCTTCGCCGTGTTGACTCTCTAAGGGAAGTTCGACTGCCGAAAGAAGTTGATGCTAGAGTAGCCCTACGTTGGTGAGGTCTTGAAATGATCATGTTGCCACTAAAGCGCTTATCAAACCAATATGGTTTGTCATAATAGAGAACCACTTTAGAACAGAGACCGGCGGGCATTCGCTGTGCCAACTGCTTTCGCATGTACGGCAACGAGGGCTTGAATTCTATAGCTGTCTGTAAGTTCGGTGGCATGGCTAATATGACATGCTGAGCCTCATACGTCTGTCCATCGTGAGTTCGGACAATGCAAGATTCTTTGCGAGCCTCTTGATCAATAGTGACAGCACGCTTATTGAGCAACACTCTATCCTCACTAATTTGCTGACACAGTCGTTTGCAAACGAGCTGTGAACCACCCGCTACACGAACTACTGAACTTGAATCACCCCAGCATATATTGTCGAAACCACCCCAGGATCTGATGAACCATAGAGCCCAAAGCAATGAAAAATCGCTGGCATCATTGGTGGTGCTGGTTATCACGATGGAATTCAATATGTATTCCTTGACCTGACTTGTGTGACAGCAAGTGTCATTGATGAAGCTCTTGAACGTGATAGAATCCCATTCGGTTGCACGCTTTGCATTCCATGGCTCAGCCAGTGGCACTTGGTTACACAGTTGATTGATCTTGTGGCGGGCCGCCAGAAAATCAAGTTTGATGATGAAATTAGAGAAACCATTTGAATAAGGAAATGTTCCGTAACAGCCATCCAACCGATGCGTTGTGCCAGTGTATGCATCGTAGTAAACGTTGGATTTTCCATAACCGAATGTATTGGATTGGGTTTTGAGTCCGAGTTCATGCACAAGACTCATGATGCACGTCTGATCCTGAGCGATGTAGGCGCCGCCCATATCGCAACCCTGATCATCAGTTAATGTTCTACCTCCAATACGATCACGTGCTTCTAGAACTAATACGTCCAGTCCTTTGTCGTGACAATCCTTGGCGGCATTGAGACCGCTTAAGCCGGCGCCGATCACGATAACGTCCACCTTTTGAACAATTGCGTTGTCGCTACCATGATGGACGCTGCTGTTCAAACGTTCCGTTGACGTCAGGCTTGATGTGCTGTCTCGCCGTGGCATTATGTACAAATACAAATACCAAGCTTAATGGGCTAATGTATAATAATGAATGGTGAAAGAATAAATAAACCGTTCAACGAACGTACGAATGCATTTGTCACCACCACCACCTGAACATGCAGTAGCAGCAGCAGCTGAGAACCGCACTCCTTAGAAAGGGTGCGCGTTGGTGTGACGACAAAATCTATTCTTATACGAGGGTCGGCATTCGCAAGAGATATTGTCTATAATTGCAAATTGTACAATGATGACATTATCTCAAGTGTAAGTACATTTCTTGCTATCTGGCCGTTTAATTTTTGTAAATCAACGTTGCAATCACACATCATGCAGGCAACCAAGTGTGCGGTTCGGTTAGTAATAGCTGCAAACATCGTTCACGTACAAGATTGCTTTTTGCAATTCATGACAATTTCTGCTAGCTCATCGCGTACAATCACACACGCACTCACACGTATTCTCACTACAGTTTTTGAAAGTGCACATGCGAGTTGTTGCTTGGTGTTTTTACTTAACGCGCGCGTTATAATGTGTTAGAACAGATGGCAAAATTTTTCGCAAGCACCCAGACTGGCTGTGTGTGTTTGGATGCCATGCAATCCGGACTGCATGAATGAGTGAACGAATGAGACCCAAGCACAGTGCCGCTGTGTACCAAGACACAACATTTCGATCTCGAAGAGAATACGTTGAATACTAGAAATGGCGCTTGTCGTCGAACCAAAAGAGTCTTTATTTACGACTTCACGTGGTTTCACAAACTATCGTGGGATCTTAAATTTATTTGTCATATTGTTAGTGTTATCAAACGCTCGAGCTGCGCTCGAGAACATAATCAAATATGGTATCTTAGTGGATCCAATATCATGGTTTGCCTTCTTGATAGACAGCCCACGTCACTGGCCATCTGTTGGAATATGTTTATTTACCAATGTTACCATTATTTCAGCATTGTTGATTGAAAAATTGTTCATCATGAATTATACCATTGTGGCATACATACTTATGTCCATAAATTTATTCAAGTTGATCGCGCTTCCGCCGATAGTGATTTACACTTGCGAAACGCATCCGGTCACAGCAAGTGCAGCCTTGATGCTTGTCTCGATTGTTTTTTTGAAGCTAGTATCCTATCACATGATTAATTATTGGTGCCGAGACGTCAAGCATCCGGAAGACAAGCAAGCTTCCTCAACACGTGCTTTTCTCAAGGTTTACAAGTCGCCCCGTGAGTTATTTCGTCAAGTATCACATGACACCGATGAACCTGCCAAAAAATTGGATCCAACTGCGGCGTACCCTAGCAACCTGACCCTGTCCGATATATACTATTTTATGGTGGCGCCAACGCTGTGTTATGAACTTGAATTTGCACGCACTACACGTATCCGTAAGCATTTTTTATTCAAACGCACTATTGAACTTGTCATATTGTTACAGTTAGATTTAGCCCTCATACAACAGTGGATTGTACCGACAGTAAGCAATTCCCTTGTACCGTTGCTTCATATGCGATTTACTCACATGCTCGAACGTCTGCTCAAGCTAGCCATACCTAATCATGTTATTTGGATCATATGGTTTTATTTGTTCTTTCATTCGTTGCTCAATATTGTCGCCGAGTTGACTCGCTTTGCAGATCGTGAATTCTATCACGACTGGTGGAATAGCGAGTCAGTGTATTACTTTTGGAGCAATTGGAACATACCGGTCCACAAGTGGTGCGCGCGACACCTGTACGTGCCTTTGCTAGCAATGGGTTGTCCCAGATGGCAAGCATCCACGGCAGTGTTTTTTGTTTCTGCCTTCTTTCACGAGTATCTTGTATCAGTACCACTCAAACTGTTCCGTTGTTGGGCGTTCCTGGGCATGCTGTCACAATTACCATTGGCCCGTTTCGTTTCCACGTATTTCAACAAACAATATGCGAATGTTGCCGTGTGGATCACTCTCATCATTGGTCAGCCGTTATGCATACTCATGTATTATCATGATTATTATATAATAAACAATGCATGAACATCCGTTGGTTGTTCGTGTATTCATTACATTAAACCTCGTTTGAGAGCTTTCATGTGGTGAGTGTAACAAAGTTTGAGATCGTGTGGCGCAAAAAAACTCACATTTACCACACCAAGCTCAAAAATGAACGAAAACACGAATCTCTAAGCAGCAGCGTTGTTTCATTGAGTTGCATTCGGTTGTTGTTGTGAAGCATTGTATTTCGGCACCTTCACGATGTAGATTGACTATTTAGAAGTAAATGCCAACGACTATTATTCGATTGAAACAAGCTACTTCAACCATATCATTGCGGCTTATAACTTCCGGAAACTTGTTACTCGCAGGTTCAAATTGATGTAAACATCGTGAGTGCATGAAACTTTTCTTCCTTTTTGTTGAAGAATAAATTTGGTTGAGTTGTAGTATTCACCACTTCAGTACACTCATAGATAACTTCAAGCAGCATTGGCTTCAGAACTACCGCCCTTTTGGTATCATTTGTCATTCAATTACTTATTTACGTGACGCACATTGACGGTGCATTAAGCATTGCAAACATTGTGAGCTTAAGCAATCCAAAGATCATATGAGATACAAACTCTTGAGTTAGTTATTTAGTTAGATAACACTTGATCGTCACAATCTAAGAAAAGATCACCGTAGGCGTTCAAAGACAATGGTTTAGAAATCCATAGTGTAAAGAACTGTCATACAAATATCGTCTGTTTGAGCGAAAATCATAATTCTACCTATTAATTTGTAACGAAGTTTATAAATCTATTTTCAAAAAGTGTGGAGTATGATAGTGTTGTAGTTACCATTGACGCGATGAATTTATGTTCTCGAGAACTTTCAACTGTATAAGAGCAATCTGATACTCTAAACCAAAGTGAGTAGTCTAAAAATTCATGTTATATTGAGACTATCCTTACATACTAGCAAATTTACGCAAAGATTGGATGAGGTTCAACTGATCGAAATCTTATTGAACATTGGTCTCAATTAAGGATTCTCTAAACAGCGCACGAGATGTCGCTTTAAACTCTATATTTCCGATCTGCACAAGAACTTATTACTTATTGCGAGTGTCCGTTTGGCTCGAACCCTTTCCTGTACAACTTATTATCGATCGTTAATGAAAGATGAGTCGCCTCTCTAGATGGTAATGGGTTGGCTTTTTGTATGACAAAAAAAGATAGAACGTAGAAGGTTGTAGCGAATCATGTGGAGGATTATGCTCTAGTGAGAAAAATAAGTTTTTAAGTCGATTGCGGGTTGCACAAAACAGTGAAGAGAAGAGTATGAGATGGTACTGGATTTTGAAACCCGCACTAAACATGGTTGAATCCTGTTGAACAAATAACAGGGGCCTCAGTATTGATAACTATTAATTTTTTATGTATTACTACAATACATTTATTTACAAGACTATGTACACAATTTGATTCAATAATTTCACACGTTTTAACTAGGTCTCATCAAGTATTTCGTGGATTATCCGATTGTCCATAAAAATGAGCTAATCGCTCAAAACGTGGTCCCCATCTGTTAAGATAGTCAAAATCAAGCTCTTGGTCTTCGCCTCCAGACGCAAGAGAGCTTAGAGATCCAGCAGTGCTTCCACAGCCTTCGTAGGTATAATTTCTGAGATCATCTGTTTGTTGGGCTACTGGTTTTGGGTCGGTAACTGAAGCAGCGCGGGCTACTGCATCATCCGGCTCAAAATATCGACCGCCGCCATAATCGGTTCCACTGGTCCCGTAGACGTCGTCGTGATGACGCATGTCCTTCAATATTCCCGGTCGACCAAACATAGTCTTTCCACTTGTTGATATTGGTGTTCCAGTTGCGTCAACTGGAATTCTAAGTGGCGTGATATCATAAGCGTGCATATCATCTTCACCGCCGCCCTCGTCGTCATAGCTGATGATATTTTCTCTTACATCATCGTCGAGATCATTTTGGCCATATTTTTGATCTAGTCTTTTCGACTTTGCGAAGGCGTACAAAACCACCGCTAAAACTATAAGTTTATGGTTATAAATAAGGATAGTGGATTAGTATTGGAGTGATTTCGTAAATTTGAAAGATAATTGGCATGCGACAATTGTACGCTTCCATGTTAAAACATGCATTGGCACTGAAAATTAAAGATGCTTACTCAAGTTAATGGAAAGAAAAATCGCAAAAAAAGTTAGAACGGCATAACGATTGACCACGACAACAGGCTCAAGCTTCCCCACACCAAAACTTCCGCACGTGCAGTTGGTGCATAAGGAAGAGCCACAGTCACAGTAGTAACCACGACCATGCAGATTGTTATAACAAATGCCACCATATCCGCATGACAGGTCGTGACATTCGTCGTGGTCCTCACAAAAGTGCATATCATTCTTTCTAGTAAATCCTTTTGGACACCTATATGTTAATATGTATTGTAATTCATGCGAATGGGTTTTGTTTTAAATTATGAGGTGGTTGTAATGTGCAACAAACGAGAATTGTGAGTATTCAAATGAATATTGTGTTAGCTTGCAATCGCAAAAAATAATATTGATGAATTTCAATTGTTATAGCAACTTAGAATTGAGAAAGAAGTGACTAGATTGCGCATAAAGTATTAGTGACATTGGGTTAAAAGTAGAACAGGTGAAAATCAAGAAGCGATACATGGTCGACGCATTGTCAAAAGTCCAGGCTGTACTTACTGAAGACATTAGCTATACAAATCATTATGGCAGCCAATGCAATCGAACTGAGACGCATAACTTTCTCTTGTTTCGATGCATTACAAAGATCACCTGAATACTCTTCAGGGCAAACACAATAGAATCCTTGACCATTATCAAGGTTCAGGCATGTACCACCGTTTGCACAAGGATCATTCAAGCATTCATTATCATCAGTGCAATTTCCATCTTCAGATGGTATTAGACCCGCAGGACACCTGTTTGAAGAATTAGATTGTTTACGAGTTCAGAGCGAGTGAAGTGAAAGAGTTTAGGGGGAAGTTTTGATAGAAGTCATCAGAGAAAAGAAAGAGAGTGAGCTCGAAGGATCCTCACGAGAGGAGTATATGTTCAGCTGTCGATAGATATGACACCGAGAGAGAGAGAGAGAGAGAGATTTTAAAACTTACATGCACTCGTAGTGGTTCCATAAATCCACGCACACAAATGGTGGCGAACAGATAGAACGACGCTCACTGCATTGACTGGTTGATGGACACCCATCGATAATATTGCGGTATTCCGTTACCGCAGCATTCTCAGATCCGTTCTCCATGGGTAGATGCCTCTGCTCCAGGCGAATATCACTGACGCATGCTGTAAAAATGTATAATCATATTAATTGATTAATGATCACGAATTCATAAAAATAAAGAACAAGAGTTATTCATACGATATACTTACTATCGACGAGTCCATTTTCGATAAGCCAGGTACCTGGTCCGCCGTAGGACACTTCGCCTCCTACGGTCATTAGGTTTTGTTTGCTCAAGGACATGTACTGGTGTCCTTCGAAACTAGTTGTTTCATTGAATCGTCTTCCCCCGCCTCGATCAACTTCAATTGTAGCTGTGCTTCCATATCTGGTAACATGAACCGTATGCCACTGTCCATCATTGACAGGATAGCCAGGCAGTTCGAGTGATGTCTCTTTGGCAGACTTCAGGCCATTTAATTGATATCTGAATTGTAAATGCTTGTCTTTCAGTTCGAGCACCGCATATTCTCTATTTTTGCTGCCAGTTAGACGAACTAGTTCTCCTGCAGATTTTCTAGTTCGGAATCGCATTTGTATGTCGGTTTTGAAAGGATTTGGATCAAATGATAGAGCATAACGCATGAAGGACGATTGCTGGAACATTTTCACTGGAGTTGGAATGTTACATCTGGGTCCCATAAACCCAGGATCACACACGCAAGAAGCAGATCGATAGTTTCCGATGCATTGGCCGTGCTGACATGATTTCGCCAGTGAATTGGCCTGGCACCTCTCCTCTAATATTGAGCAGCCCGGCAAACTACCCATAGCGCCAGCAGCAGTCCCGAGATCATATAATCTAGAGTTATGAATCAAGTTCTGCATGCAACCCTTGAAGGGTGTGCGCCCATGGAGGTGGAACCAGTTTTTGAAATAAACACTGACATCTATATGCCAAGCACCACCTAGCTGAAGTGGAGTGTTGACATTAAGGAATTCATTATATGGACGTATGTTAGCTTTTCCTTCGCATTGAGATCGGTCCATACGAGGCGGGTCGACGTCGTCGTCGACTTTGGCTTGCTCACATCTGTCTACGACCAGACGTGCCTCTTCTCTGTTCCAAAACACGTCAAGTCGGTGCCACTCGCCGTCGCTGAGTTCATGTGGTGTCTGCACTTCAATCTGTGATGTGCCTGAACCAAGGTCGATTATCAATTTAGGACGGCCATTGTATAATTCTAGCGATATGAAGTCTTCGTATACATGAAGTCCGTCTTGCGGAGCGTCCACTGGTCCGTTGTATAGGATCAGACCATTAGCAGATTCTGTCAGGATCTCAATGCTCAGATGTGATTCTTCACATTGTTCTAGAGGTGCAAACCAAGCCCAACTTTCTTGGCCGTCAAACGAACGTGATGTTAGCTGGCATTGCGGGCCTGTATAACCTTCTGGACATTCACAAGTGGCAATGCGATTTTGCATAACACATCGACCACCGTTCTGACAGATTTGTGGTTGAGAGTCACAGCCTTCGATTTCGTCAAGTTTTCTAGCATTGCATTCGCACTTAGGGACAACTTTAGAGTGAACACCGACCAATGCTGTTCGATTAGCATTAACGACATAAGGAAACGGCTCAATCTTTAGTGTGTTGTGACAACTGCCGTCGCACGGACCGAATTCATTGAGGCATTCATCGATTCCCACCATAGTTATATTAACGCCGAGCTCCTTTTCGATAGCTCTTCGATTGAGCGCAACATATCCATCTAAGAAAACCGCTTTATGGTATGGAGATCCATGGGCAGCAAATCTAACATCAGTTTCAGGAGGATGTCCTTTTTTGTAAGTAGTCATCACACTAAAGATATCGATATTATCAGTTGATGCCTTCAATATCTTAGAAAGTGTTTCGCGAAATAGGTCATATTTGCTTTGTACTTGTCGTTGTGATTTCCAGTCCCAAATTCGTATGAAATCTTCGTCAGTAATGCCGGACATTCGAATTGAACCAGAATTAAAGACAGCTTCGTCTGGTAGGTTCCTGACATTCACTGTGACGTTAGCCGTAACGTCTTGACTGAATATTCTGTCATAGACGTGGAATCTTAGCAAATATGTACCTTCGGTGACGTTTCGCATGAATATTGTACCATTATTCGGATCAAGATCGAAATTTGGATGGGCAATAGTATTTTCCCAATAGAACGATTTATCTGGTAGGTCCCAATCATCAGGGTCTTCGACATGAACCCGCCCTATGGGTATGTTCTGATATTGACCTTTGTAGTTATAGACAAAAATGGTCTTGCTACCAGGATGCATTCTATTGTCGTTCACATCCCCGACTATGACTGTCAAAGTGCTTGTTCCGGACAATGAAGGAGCTCCGTTATCTTTGATGATAATTGGCAGATGATATTCTTTTTGGTGCTCTCGATCTAGTTTGGTTCTTGAGGAGACGATGGCAACGCCGTCAGAATTTGCTTGACTCAAGTCTTGCTGAACATCAAAGTTTGTCTTGATTATGGACGCTGCATTCGGATCCAACGAGAATTGGAACGGGGGTCCATTTCCGGCGTGTCGATCATCAGCATCGGCAGCGAGTATTTCTTCAATTCTCTGTGGTGACTGATTTTCATATATTATAGGACGATAATCTTTTAGAAACTTTGGCTCATTGTCGTTCACATCTTCAACTATGACAGTGAGAGTAGCAGTGGCAGTTTTTGATGGAAAACCATCGTCTTTGGCAAGAATCTTAACGAAATGGCGGCTCATATGTTCACGATCTAGCTCTCGCTGTATGAAAACTGATCCTTTTTCTGGGTGAATTCGGAATTGCTTGCGCTTGTTGCTCGATCTATCTATAGCGTAAGTTACTTTAGATAAACCACCTTGATCAGGGTCGGTAGCTGTAAAGTTTGCTAACCAAGTATTGATTGGCGAGTCTTCTTTTACAGCAACATCGATGAGCTGGTTAACAAAAATCGGCCTGTTGTCATTTATATCTCGTAGACGGATGAAAACTTTTGCGGTATCACTGTGATCAGGAGATAGATCGTCAATGCCTTGGTCGTTCACTGAAATAGTGATATTGAATCCATAACGCTGTTGAAGGTCTTCAAAATCTAATGGCTTGGCTACTTTGAGTGAACCAGTTCCGTCAGAGTTCGTGACCATAGTGAATTTGTCAGAACCAAAATCTCCATTGTCAAGTACTTTGTAACTAAACCTGTTGGTCTCAAGAAGGTCTTCATCGTAGACACTGATTAAAGCTATGGGAGTCTCTTGAATCTTGTCGCTTTCAGTTTCATCGACTTCTACGAACCACTCTTTCTTTGTGAATTTTGGTGGCTTGTCGTTTACGTCCTTAACCCTTATCATGACAGCTACAGAGCCAACTAAGCCTCCACCGTCTGTAGCTGTAACCTTGATCGTGTAATCTGGATTGGTTTCACGGTCCAAACAACAAACGTTGGTAGAAATAACTCCAGTCTCTTCGTCAATCTTGAATATGAGATCGCCATTTTCATTAACTTGATTTTGTTCGATTGCATATTTGAGTTTTGCATTCTGGCCTTCATTAGGGTCGTCGTAGTCGCTAGCTGTTATAGTCATGACACCCAAACCTGCGACACCATTCTCAATAACCTCGCCTACGTATGCGCTGTTTGGAAAGAATGGTGCATTATCATTGATATCTTTGAGATTGACGAGAACATCGGCGTAACCTACAAGTCCGTTGTGACCGCCTTCGTCCTCAGCATAGACTGTAAAACGCCATTGCGAACGACCATGCGGCGCGTCCCGATCGAGGGCTTTCTCCACATTGATTTCACCACTTGTTGAGTTTATGGAGAAGTACTTGCCTTTGTCTCGACTTTCTGACACAGATCCTGGTGAACCTTGATCTGTCAAAAAGTAAACGATATTTTGAGGCCTGTCTCTGTCTCCGTCAGTGGCGGTTACCTGGAAGAGGCGGATTCGTACAGATTAGTTTAAATATATATAGTACGTATACAACTTACGCTGCCACATCCTGGCTTAGCAAAATCATATCGGGGTAATTAAAGTGCAAAACAAAAATGTATACCTTCAAAATATTGTAAGGAACACCGGAGTCTCCTTCGTTGATTGTTACAACATAGGTTTGGTTTTCAAATTTAGGAGGTAAATCGTTGACATCTCTTACGCGAATGCGTACTGAGGTGCTATTTTCATGCAATGTGTCGGAGGCTACAAGTGTCAATGTATACTGCCAAAATAAAATATAAACAAAAATGATTGATTAAAAACAGTTCAACTTATAAGGGGTTATGTGTCTTGATATGTGAGCAGTTCTTAGGCGTTTAGAGATTCTGCTTCACTACCGTATCAATGCATAAATTTTTCAAAGAATGTAGATAGAAGAACAGACAAAGTGAAAGTGATTTCTAAACACAAAATTCAGGAGGGAAAGTGGAGCAAAAGCCAGACAGCCTAAAGTACTCATTCTAGAGATATTAACCTGTAGTATTTTCTTTGGCAGATTCTTGTCATCACCCTCAACTATGGTAGCCTGATAAGTAGGTCTATCAAATGTGGGTGGGTTGTCGTTCACGTCTACATTCAGATTAGAGTTATAGGTGTAATTTGGACGTTGATTTAATCTGATCTTTTTGATGGTAAAGAAATAATCATAGTGCATCACGTGTGATCTAACAGTTCCTTACCTTTCACACGGATGACGACAGTAGTAGAGTTTTCATTGAGATTGTCGGAAGCGACTAGTACAAGTTTGTACTGATTGGCAACCGAATTTGAGAATTTGTGAGGAATAGCGATACAGTTGAGAATATATAGCAATGTTTCATTTGAGTGGAGAAAAGAATACGCCTTCTAAATTATTATATGGCAAACTTACCTCTTTGCGCAATTCATAATCTAGAGGACCCGCAACATAGATTGCACCAGTCTCGTTATTGACTGCAAAGGCACCACCAATGTTACCTTTGGTCATTTCGTATCTGAGTTTAGAAGATTCGTCTTTGTCTTTGGCTGTCACTGTGATCACGGTGTGCTGAATATCTTCATCCTCGTTTACTTCAGCTTCGTATAGTGCTTGGTCAAAGTAAGGAGGATTGTCGTTCTTATCTCCGATTCCGATACGAATAGACTTAGTGACGGAATTAGGGTCGCCTTGGCGAACATTGGGACGATTCGATGGAGCGCCATCGTAAGCTTTCACGCTAACTGCATAAGCTTGTTTTTCTTCACGATCAAATTCAACCTTAGTATATATGTCGCCTGTATTCCTGTCAATCCAGAAAAACGAGTTGGATTCTCCGTCGACAAGCTCGTAGTAAACTTTGTTGTTTGGTGAGGTGCCGTCTTTATCGATGGCTTGAACTTGAGTAACTCTAGTACCAGTTGGCATACCCTCTGATACTGTTTGCTGTTCTCTCTCGATGAACAATGGAATTTCATCGTTCACGTCTTCAAGTTGAACAAATACAGTGCATTCCGAAGCAAGTTGTTGCGCACCATCATTCTCGACACGCACAGTTAAGTTATATTGCTGTATTTTTTCGTAGTCTAAATGATAGTTGAGGAGTATATCGGCCCATGTATGGATGCCGTCTGATCTTTGGTTGAGATAGAATGTATCTCGCTTGTTTGTTTGCTCTGTACTACCTTTGATCAGAGTGTAAAACACAGTTGGATTAGATGGTATCCCTGATGATGCCTTGATTGATGTGATTTTAGTACCGATGTCAGCATTTTCTTTGATGAGAGGTGTGATGTAAACGCTTCTATCCCAAATAGGAGGATTGTTCGCTCGATCGACAACGTCGATAACCACCTCTACTGACGCTTTGTTAACAGTAGTGCCTCGATCCATTGCAATGGCAGTCATACGGTAAGAGTCGCGATCTAATGGTTTTCTCAATGTGATCCAACCAGAATCTGAATTGATGCTGAAATATTCATTATCGGATCCTCCTGAAGAAGTCTGAGCAAGACTGTATGTGATTGCCCCGTTTAAATCAGCATCCTCGTCTGATGCGGAGACACGAAGGATGTGTGCGTTGGTAGGAGTGTCTTGACGAACATTTTCATGATATTCTTGCCTGTCGAATAGAGGAGGGTTGTCGTTCAAGTCTGTAATCTCGACTTTGAAGGAGCAAACACCCTCGAGTGGTGGCGTTCCGCGATCTACTGCCTTGACTGTTATACTGACAAATCTACCATCGTCACCTTCGCGATCGAAAACTTTGTTGGACTTTATCTCTCCAGTTCTCTCGTCGATGAGAAATTTTGTTCCTTTCTGATTGGGCTGCTGAACAATGGAATACCGTACTTCTCCATTATGTCCTTTGTCTTGATCAGTTGCTTTCACAGTAATGACAGATGTTCCGCTAGGCGCGCCCTCTTGGATGGAACCAGTGAGAGATGAACAATCCTCGAACTGTGGTTTGTTGTCGTTGACGTCCGTAATGAACACAACAACAACGGCCGTGCTAACATGGATGGTCTTGTCACCATCTGGACAACAGTGACCATCATCTTTGGCAGTGACATTGAGCTCGTATTTATCCTTGTCCAGCACAATAGGACCATTCGAAAGTCTAATCACACCAGTGCGCTCATCTATTTGAAACATAGGATTACGAGAACCTGGTGCGAAACCGAAAAACACATTGTCACCATCTTTGTCGCTTGCGACAACTGTAGTTACAAGTGTTTTTGGACCGGCGTTTTCGTCAACGTTCGGAGTATAGACCTCTTGACTGAACTTTGGGGCTTCATCATTGGTATTCTCGGTATAAATTCTGACAGTCGCTGAGCCAACTAGAGGTGGTGTTCCCTTGTCAGTTGCTTTAACCGTTAGAACGTAGGTGTTGTTGACATCGGCATCAAGACGACGCGTTGTTTTGATATTACCCTTAGCATCTATTATAAACTCGCTACGATCAAGCGAATATTGAATTTCTGCGTTGGCACCACTGTCAGCATCTGTTGCCAAGATACGCGTAACAGGGTGACCTGGCTTAACATCTTCCTTGACATTATACACTTGATAATCAGGAAGCTCGAATCTTGGAGCGTTGTCATTGACATCACTGATAGAGATAATCAAATCAACTTTGGACGTAAGGCCTCCTGAATCTTCCGCTGCCTCAACTTGCAACTGATGCACTTTGGCCTGCCGGCTATCTTCGTAATCAAGCTCTTTAGCTAATTTTACTCGTCCGGTATTGGGATCAATTGTAAATGTACCAACACCTTTAGAGCCGATTCTTGTCAGTGTGTATTTAATTTCTCGGTCAGCAAAAGATTTGGCTTTGATATCTATAACATCGGCGTCCTTTTTAAAGTCCTCAGGTATAGTTTTGGCATATTTTTCCATATAAAATTGAGGCGGCCTCCGGCCGCCCATTATCGATACCTTAACCTCGTCAGTTGATGCATGGCCCCTATTTTCGAGTGGCTGATTGAAATCTTGAGCCTTAACATATATAAGATACTCTTTATCTAAATCGAATGGCTGAGTACCTTTAGTTCGAATTTCACCCGTCCGTTCATCGACCTCAAATCGACCACCGGTACGATCTCGTGTGAGTATATAACGGATGTTGTGACCAATTTCTTCACCACGAGCTTGTAATTTGTAAACGACAGTTCCTGGTAATGCTTTGACAGATACAACAGTGTTGAATGGGGTGGGTCGATTAACAAAATAAGGCGCCCTTGCCGCGCTCACTACGCCTAATGACGTCGTTGTTAGCAACGGCGCACATAATGATACTAATAGTGATAGAGAAAAACTAAGGATGGCAACATAAACGTTTTTGGCAAGATTGGTTTGCATCCTAACAACAGTGACAGCTTATGATGCAGTATTGCTGTAGCGAATTGGGATATGTGAGCGATATAAGAATAGATGATCTAAACTCTCTTGATGATAATAAATTCTCTATGATGTGGTGATGAGTTGCTTGTTCCATTCGACAAGCGATTAGTGGAACTATGTTGTCATTAATCTAATTGGCATTTGCATTAATTGGTCTAATAGTTGTAGTAGTGGTGGTCCAAGGGCAGCTGGTCAACAGTATACAACAATAGTTTTGTAGCAACAACAATGTCGTGCTGTAATACTGATACTGGTGGCTCAATTAGCCCGAAACGACATAGCGTGTAATCGATGATTGCAGTGTGGTAAGTTCCTGTTATCTATTGCAGTGAGTCAATAGAAGGACTAAATCATTGATTGTTGTGCTGTCAAATAAATACAAGAATAAATATACAAATAAGTACATGTCATGGTTCTATGAATGGCTTAAGTGTGTCTTGGACTACCACGAGTGTCTCGTATACATTGTGCCCGTTGCGCGTTGATGGTAATTTTCTGCTTCCTATTGTAGTTGTAGTGCTTGTTGTTTGGTGTCATTCAGCGGCAGAGCAAAAGCAACTTGGACAGTGGCAAAAAAATAGATGAGATGAGGATATGAAGGCGAAATGCAAAGAAAAGTAATAATAATGTCAAGATGACGGCGCCGATTAATGTTGACGTTTAGTCAGTGTGTGTGTGTGTGCATTTGTGTGTCTGTGTGTGCCTGTGGAACTGATGATAGCACTGTAGAAGTGAGTGAGCGAGCAAGCGAAGAGCGATTGCAACGATGGAAATCCTAGAGCTCACAAGGTACCAACAGTTTACCGTGCACTCTGGTCTGTTTGTCGTGGCGAGCACTGTGTACAGCCGCTATTGCAGTTCGTGTGGACTGTTCGCATTTTTCATGCACAGTTGGATGCGCTCAACGTTGAGCCGCTCTGCGATGCAGACATGTAGTACAGTTCAATCCGCCTGCTGTGTGTCCGTCTGCCTGTGAGTGTGTGTGTGCTTATGTGAGTTCGTGTGTATGAGTGCTTGTGAGCGAGTGTCAGTCAATCGCTGATTCTGCGTTCCGATGAACTGCTCGCCTTCCTGTTAGTGTGTCGTTGCGGCTGCTCCTGCGCGTTCACATGCTCGCAGCACCAGCATCATCCGCTCGTCTGATTCGTCACTCACTGCACTGCATTCGAGTCAACGAGCAGTGCTTTTGTACAAATGCGTATGTGTATGGAGCAAACTTGGTGCGCTACGCTGGTCATTTTGCTGCTGCGCGTTGTGTGCTTTGTGTAGCGAATGTGTGATTCGGCATTTACTAACGTAACCAGCGAACTTGTTCGCTTTGCTGTACTTGCGCTCGACCTCAACTTGCTTTCGCTAATGCTTACTTGCTGCTTGAGAACTCGACATGAGCGCTCGGCGCCGGCGCGAGCTCACAAGCTCGAGCAAGCTGCCCTGACTCATAAGGCAGCATCGTAACGAACGTAAGCGAAACATTGCATGTAAGTTGGGCAACAAGAAACATGCGTAACACATTGAAAGATCAACCATTCAAGATAGATTGTTGAATTCCCATTTAATGTTGGACAACTTTTTTGTTGCAACTTCTCAGTATTTTTGTCACCGGCTCAATTTATGTCGAGCTGTTTTTTTCTTTCATGCTGCTTGTTACTTTTTTATATTATTTCTCATGCACTCATCTCGCTTGATGGGCGCTTGATTGCACAAGCAGCCGACAAACACACATAATCACAAGAGCATGTTTTTGGCTGCAGTGTAAGTGAGTCATCGTCGTCGCTGTGTCACTCGAGAACAGTGAGTCATGTTATCATTACGCGTCTTTCTCATTTGATGTTATTATTACATCAATTTAGAAAGAGAGTGTGTGCATGTGTGCCATATGGACAATCCAAAATGTGATGTGATTTGTTGACGTGGTTGCAATGGTTGCTGCATTTGTAGCACGTGATTCGATTTGACATCGTTGTTTGTCGACAAAGGCAGCACATATTTATTGCACAGTCGGGTGCACCACAAATGAACAACAAGTGAACAGTATTTCGCTCTTCGTGATGTGCTGTGCAATGAGTGTGGTTAGTACGACAACTGACTACTCAATTCATTTAAGCTAACACATTTACTCGACAAACATTGGATGGAGTTGCAATTCGTTCGCACTGACGTCGAACGAAAAGAACGTATGATGGTACTATTCATCATCAAAGTATGTTTATGGTTTCATTTGTTTGTTCTCTATAATGATAGACTCACACACACACACAACACCAATACCAACAATACATACAAAAAAACCAAAAACAAATACTTAAAGAGAAATGGAATGACAAGAACAGTCCACGTAACAGTGTTAGCAGTGATGAACTGACCGCTAGACAAGTTTTTGTCGCTGGCGATTGTGCGTGGCGAGTGCTGAGACTTCATTTGCTGCATGAAGTTTCTGTTATGTATGCTGACCATCAATAGATGTGAATCGATCGAAAACTTTATCACAAGGATTTAGCTGTTATAATTAATTGTTTGTTTGTTACAAACTAGATTCACTTGCGAATTCAAAGTTGTCGGATGCTTTAATAGCAAAACACACCTCACAGTAAGAAGAATGATGATGATAGCACAACCATTCAAACCTTTGTTTGCTTCACAATAACCATAGTGGTGATAAAAAATTGTTTTTGCTTTCAGAGTTTGTTTGTTAGTTGTTACAGCGATCTTAGCTATTGCGAACATATTAGTATTCACAATCAAAGAAGCAAAATTGATTCGGAAATGCACATACCAGCACGTATCCGCACCCGCACAAATAGTGATCTCGCGCGCACAATCTATCTTTTATGGACCTTTTTTGAAGTAGCAAAAACTGAAAGTTTTTTGTGGTCTGCAAATTATTGCCATGCAACTTATCGTTACTCTACAGACAACTGTTGCAGTGCAAACTAAGATCGTCTCTCTAGCAATATCTTTAGTATCTATAACTACATTATCGAATGTTATCATTCGGCTTTGAATTTGAGTTTGGGGATTAGTTTTTGGACTGCTCATCTAGTTGTTACGCAAGATTCGAGCCAAATAAGCAACGACAACGAATAGGATGATTCGATGAACAATCTCATTTTAGTATGAGTGATACCGATCTTCGCATGTGAGTATTATATGCAATACCAGGGAGTTATTCAGTTCATAATACTAAGGTTCAAGATTTTTTCACGCGCCTTCTCACATATTCACTTTGAATGGAACAAAAATATGCACACATTTGGCACTTGATATTTAATGTGAGAATTATCTTTGTTCAAACGTGCTTCATCGATTTCCTCACAGTTTGCATCGCCACACATTACTCAGAGTTGAATGCACTTGGCTTTGTGTTATATCATGATCAATCTTGGTTACGCCACGATTGTCACTCTTGTTGGCTGCTGCAAATTGGCTAGCAAAAACTATGCAAATTCGACGGGCAACTGGGCGTCCATCTGGCGACCATCGAGTGTTTCGAAGACGAAATCATTTGGTGTTGTGAAGCACTGACTCCGAGCATCTATCGATTATTCCTCAGCCTAATAACTAAATTATGAGAAAAATCACAGAGAGCATAACATTTTATTACTGTACATTAGCAATTGTGGCTAGATTCAAGGACGCAGTAAATTATATCATCAGTTCATTCCGTTGAGTTCCTGTTGAATTTAGTAAGCAATAAAAATTAGCTGACACGCATTTTTATCTATGATTAAAGTGGCATACAAAAATTGGTGGGCAATAAACCCAGACAAGTGTTGCTGTGATAGAAACAATGTTGTGCGTAGACGCCACGTCGAAACAAATAGAATAATCAAATGAAAAAGGGAGCCACAATTTTTACAATCATAAACTTGGCAAATTAATCACACGACAATGCATTTAGTTAGTATAAGGGCAATATAAGGTTTGTCTGGTGACAATATGTCTGGTGTAATGAGGTCGTCGTTAACTGAGTGCTCTTACCATATATTTTCTCTCTTGATTTCGCTCTCTTTATTAAGGATTTTTTGATAAGCAATCTATGATGAGATCGAAGAGTCATCTATCTCATATGGCAGTAATCAATCGTTGCTTGTCTCGCAATACGTACATGTAGTTATCACTATCGAGACAAATCCTAATACCCATAGAGAGAGAGAGAGAGAGAGAGAGAGAGAGTTGTTCGGCGAACAAAAGAGATACGACACAAATACGACAACAAAGATCGATGGCTTGGCTCGTAATTTTGAAGCCGGCCCTATCTTCGAGTGCAACGATAGTAAAATACCTAGTATGCTCGATGACGTGCGGTGAATGGCCCGAATGCCAATCGATCGATGCCGATGTTGTCTGGTGTCAGATGTCAGGTGTTTGATGACGACCCAGGAAACATAAATTCGATACGATCTGAATTAACCTGTTGTGCCCGAATAGTTATAGTTTGTTTTAAAGTTCAACGATCCAGCTATTTTGGTTTTTTAAACTTTGTTGCAAATCTAGTTTGAATGAACTCTGTAAATTTATTTCTGTTCGCGTAAGCTAGTTCCCTCGTGTATTTGCCCTTTCGTTTGGAAAATTTCGAATTCCGAGAAACTCCAATCCATTTCGCCTTATATCAAGAAGATCAATATCGTGATCAGAAATTGCAGTTAATTAGCTAATCAAAATCACTGTTAATGAGCTAACACCACGACGATAAGGGCGTGAGAGTGAGGTGCCATCAGCAAAACGAATCTCAATTGGTCTTAAATGGTAATTTTTTCTGTTGTCATGCTACAACAACAGTAGCAACAACGACAACGAATGGTGCATCAAGCCATTGCGTGATCATCAGTGAGTTTGTGTCTAAATTTATGTTTAGATTTGTGCAAGTGTGTGCTTCAGGAATGCAACGTTATAAAATTGGACCTCTACCTGTACATACACGGCACGCCACTATGAATGTCTACGAAACGAGAGCTTTCAAAGAGCAACAACAACGACAGCTAGCAGAGCAACAGCTTCTCGAAAAACTTGTCGCTTGGAATCTGAACAAAAGCGAAAGTAACGATGCCAATATCAATGGAAAACTTAGACAGGCGAAACGTTGACAATGCGTGTCAGGTGTTGTGATACACCAGACACAATTGACAGTGGTTCGTTCGAATGAACGAATGGCAGATAAAATGGAAAAATAAAACCTAGTAAACATTCGGATCAGTTCATAACTTCGAGGCAGCCGAACGTTACGACAACTATCATGGTGAGATTAGTCACTTTCATTACTATTTTTATTATTTTTTAGGTATCTCGATACCTATTGCGGTCGGTTCAGGAAATTGGTTGCCCCTGTAGCGTCGCGGTCTTTTGGGCTAGAAAAAAAATAATTACATATTATTGTTCGTCGTGATGGTCGTTATAGAACGTGCGGGTTCTGAGTGGGTGCTTTCCCCTTTTTAGTATTTATTACAGGCACTTTCCTTTTAAAAAGAAGAGTAATTACACTTTTCTCCGCAAAAACGGTCAGAATTACTTATAATATTCGTGTAATATGTGTTTTTACACAAAATATTATCCCTCAGAGATTGTGTAAAAACTACAAAAATCGTGTAAAAATTCAGAAAAACGTTACCCTTTCACGGGTCGGTATCGAGATACCTCCCGAAGCGCCGCCGGTGGACTTCGGGTTAGCAGCGCTTGAATGCGCTGCAAAGTATAATCCACAGTGCAGTGCGAAAGCACGGCACTTTGGTGTCTTGTTTTATTTTCATTACAGACATTGAAATCACTCTCATGATTATGCAGACAACCCGAGTAGAGGAAGGAAGGAGGGAGTACAGTTTAGACTAAATATTTGAAATTGCAACGAACATGGCGCGAACATGGCGTGTGTCAGCTTCAGCCGCTCTCAACTTAAGTTGATGTGTCGTTTTATGGAAAGTTCTATTCTTTTTTATCTTTTTTACTATTATTTTTATTAGATAACTATTCTACTACTTTGTTCCAAAAAAAAGAAAAAAGTTTGTTCATTTGAATAAGAAGAATATCTCTCCATTTGTGAACTTTAGATGTGGAAATGGAACGAAACGCTGTGCGGCCCACCAAATGATTGTAGATGTAGTTTTTGCTGGCAATTATAATAATAACTACCAAGTGAGCGCGTACTATTTGCAGATTCATTATTTGCAAACACGCTGCGTTTTTGTGAAGAGCTTCTATCAAGTTACGTGGTAATGTAGTCATAGTGGTTAATGATTGTTTGATTACATAAGAGCACAAGAGTTGGCATAAGTGACACCAAATATACAGACACACCACATTCTCTCTCGCATTTGTGTTATCACAAAAATACAATGAAAAAACCGAACAGAAATATCAGCACAATAGAGAGAATCTAGAAAGCAAACAAGCGATAAGCCAACTTGCAGCGTGATAGCACGCCGATACCCGTACCTCTGTTCTGCTTTTGTTTTTACTTTTGTTGCGTTTGTTTCGATTCATTTCATTTACTCCCATTATTGATTCTCCTTGATTATTATTATTATTATTCCTATGCAGCCACACAAAGTGAGTAACACAAGCCCACAGAGTCATGTACTGCTCGTCAAACGATGGCACACCAATGACTGTCACAAGGAGTAAGGAAACTCTTTGCTTTGCTCACTTGCCCAGCTAGTTAGCTGTGTGTTTGTTCGAGTTTCAAGAGATCGAGAGAGTTGACATGTCGAGAGTGTGAACGTTTAAATGCTGACGAAATGATCAGCACGAGCGGCAGCAAGTCAGTCTGGGCAATGCCAAAAAGCGTGCGTATTGTTTGCGTACCTCTACACAACACTCACTCACACATCAAACTTCGACTCCCAAACTTCAGCAACGACTACGACAAAGCCGTTCGTCGTTGAGAATAACCAACCAGCACACGAAAGTTTGATTAAACGTATAGTCATTGTTATTGTTTGAGTGCACTATTTGGTTTGGCTTAGGTTTATGCATGGTCTGGTTCGTTTTGGCCAACCTAAGTGTCTATACATCAGCTTCAACTCCATGTGCTATGTTCTCCGATACGATCTGATCAGTTCTGGTTGCGCAGACAACCCAAGTTAGTTCGTAAGTTGAGTCCGGGCGGCCAACGTCGCAATAACCTCAGGCCAATGCAGTAAAGCGCCTCACTGCCAATGCCGATGCTGCACACATAGCGTAAAATATTATAGCAGCTTTACACTGTGTTGCCGCGATACAGTGTACTTCGCTCCCTATGTTGAGCTCTACACTACAGAATACTGTACTGTACTGAGCATTTGCAGGCTCTGCGAATGCCTGTTTGTGTGTGAATGTAGGTTGGCGACAAGCCCAATCAAACCCAAGTCGATTCTATTGGTTTCAATTCAATTCAATAGAATTGTGTGTGAATTATGTAAGTGTACAAAGTTAACGTAGTATGCACAGAGCACGAGCGATCAAATTTTACGGCGCACGTCTAGCTAGTCAGTCATTTTCATGCGTTTGTTCGTTCGTTATCATCCGAAGCAAAACTCTATCAATCTATGTTAGTGTGATTGTTGGGGTTTGTGTTGGTGTTGGTGTGCGTCGTGGTCGGCGCGGGCTCGCGGATTGTTCAGCACGCTTCAGACTGTGACAACGATGACGGAGTTGCTGACGACAACCATGTGTTTGTGCCCGAGCCGGCCGACGATGTTAAAATTCGCCAAGGCTCTCTTTTTCTTTATTCGTTCGTTATCTGTCTTGTTACAGCATAAACTTATTATAACTCAGATATTCCTAAGAACTTATAAGTGCTTCCATAGAGAGAGAGAGAGAGAGAGAGAGAGAGAGAGAGTGTTAACTTGCATCAGTATTAACCGTTCAGTGAGTTGTGGGAAATGAAAAAGAAAAGAATAATAATAAAATATTGAGAGGACCGAACAACAACTCAATAAGAATACAGAAAAAAGAACAAGATGCGTCGTTGAGATTGTAAATTTTATTTTACAATTCTGTCTGTCTTCGTATGTTTAATGCATATATCAATTGTTTGTTTTTTTGTTGTCATTTGCACATCGTGTACGAATGAACGTATTGTACAACTGTAAATCATGTTGTGCATATGTGAATAGAATAGAACAATATTTCATTCGACATGACACACAATTATTCAGTCAGTTAGCATGACAGTTGATACCAGCACCACTTGAATGAGGAAACAAACTCAAATCAAAAGATTAACAATCGATTCGTAATCTCTACACTCGACAACTCGCTCAAATTCAGGAATCCGGTACCACTTAGCGCACACATTAACGCTTGTTGTCTGCAGTGTAAAGTTGCTTCTACAGAATTAAATTAAATAGTCGCGAAAGTTATCAAAAGTCATCGAGTGTTTGAAACATCAAATGAAAAATTGAAATAATTAATTGCGAGTTTTCAATAACAACTACAGCATTCTATAAAGGTAGGAAGAAAAAAATCAGTCGAAGTTGTTGCAGGTGAAAGAAATAAAAAATTATTCCACTCCAGGAGCCGAAAAAGAACTTCTGTCACTTGTCGAGTATTGTAAGAGCTCAATTGTGACACTACTACTAAGCAGTAAGCTTTCAGCAGTAAACGAAGTTTGTACAACTTTCAAGTAGAGTGTTCGTTGTCGTCGTCGTTGTCACTTTGTAAATTATCAACGACGTCGATTGAATCATCGACAATCGATCGAGATCGACATTGACATCGAGGCGAGCACTACATCATCTTTGACAGCGAGAATACACATCACAAGATAAAAGAGAAAGGGAGATTGAGATAGAAAGAGTCTCATGATTAGTTGGAAATTGATATTGACAGAGCACCCATTAGGTTTCCACTTGCACATGTACAAGTGTTCGTTGCCATTCGCCTATTGAACGCTGTACAGAGTGCGTGCGTGCCTCTACTCATTCAATTTGGTCGTCGCCAATCGCGCAATTCACAATTCACTGTTCACCATAGAATATTGACGACAGGAGCGCGACTACCACGATTTTCGATCGCCAACAAGCTCTACCTGAATTCCATTCTATTCTCGGTGCATGTCAGAATTGTTCACTAACTGGCAATCAGCAAGCCAGTCACACACAGACACGCCGATAGGCGAATAGAAAGACAAGCACGGACACACACACACACACACACACAGAACGCACACCTTTCAGTCACACTGCAATATTTGCCTGTAATAGGTGTACACACGTCGTGGTTGCGTTAACACGCTACGAGCATTTCAGCAAAGACAAAGCTGTCAGGCCAGCTCGCTTGCTCACTCGTTTGTTTCGTTGGCGGGTTGTTCAGTCATCGGCTTTCACGCTGGCTCAATCTCTCTCTCTCGCTCATCTAGACACAGTGTTCACTCATCCACGCCGTTCCAACAGTCATTCGATTTTTGGCATCAATGAGTCAACACACACAAGAATTCTCTACGTGCATTGATTCATCATTCATCTTTAATAACCTCACACATTAATTTTGTAGGTGTCACTTTGCACACATAAACATATTGCCTAATGGGGAAAATAACTAAACCGTCATTAGTGCGAAAAACTAGTAGCAATTATATCAATAATAGTGTCAGATATGATACTGACAACAGTGACCAGCAACAAGATGATGTCAGGAACAACAATGACCCCAAAGCCAACAACAATGTTAATAATAACACAACCACCAGATCTAATGAAAAGAAAAAAGGCTGGAACTGGAATTGGAATTGGAAGCAACCACATTCGCGCCACAATCAGCAACAGACACAACAAAATCGCGGTAGTAGTGACACACGTGTAGTAGAATCATCTCAACAACAACAACAGCAGCGACAGCAGATCTTGAGACCGAGCTCACGCTTTGATGTCAATAACAAAAGTGAACAGTCTCACAACATCAATAACACCAACGATCTATCAATTGTTCCAAGTCCAGTGGTTAACTTTCTTGACCAATCTAATTGGTTACTCAATTACACATGCGACCGGCGCATGGCCGAACGACTGTTGGCCGGACACGTGACTGGCACGTTTTTAATTCGTCCGTCTACCACCAAGCGTAATTCTTACGCATTATCAGTGATTGTCAAGGGTCAAGTGTACCATTGTCTTATTGATTGTGTCGATCCTGATGTCGGCTATTGCTTTCATCCCATCAGCGCTAAGCACACCGTTTATCCCGCACTCATCGATTTGGTTCTGGATTATCGCCAGAAGTCAATGTATAAGCATCATCACGAGCTTGACACAACTTTATTACACCCGGTCGCTGTAGCCATAAAGCGTCACGATAGTTCGGCAATGTTATAAAGACTACACACTAGTAGTGTCTCCCTTTCTCTATCTCTCATAACAGACACCGAACAATAGAGCAACGGCCCATAAATGGTTAACACTAAACACCAACATCATAATGCCAAGTTCACGAACAATCACCTTCTCGAATTCATATGCATCATCAATTCAGCAAAATATCTGAATGGAAACGAACACTTGTTTACTGCTCAACAACATCAATCTGATAACGAAAGAGATATGTACAAGAACTAATTTGTGTAAACTAGTCTGTTTGGTACACTTGACATTCTAATTTGCGCTCACTTATACGTGTTGTACACTCCACAACAACAATATGCACTTGTTGACAAAAACGCAAACAGGTAGACGTCGCTCATAGCGGAAGCTTAAATGCTGCCATT
Organism: Fragariocoptes setiger; assembly: GCA_019968535.1. Classification (NCBI taxonomy): domain Eukaryota; kingdom Metazoa; phylum Arthropoda; class Arachnida; order Trombidiformes; family Phytoptidae; genus Fragariocoptes; species Fragariocoptes setiger. The sequence goes on along the minus strand of JAIFTH010000183.1, from coordinate 18,821 downwards.
GATTACGCATCCGATACCAATACACATACGAACTATATAGAAAATAATAGAATACCGAATTGACTAACGCAACTGTTAAATATTTGCCCGATAGCTATGGCAAAATGCGCGCATGGTAGGACATTGGGCGATTCGGCGATCGATCGATCACATGATATTATCAGTCGAACGGAATCGCTAATATCATTATCATTATCATCATAGTACCATTGTTTCAATTATTATTATTACTTCATTTATCAATTAGCACCCTCAAATTTTCCGAAATTATGTATCCTTAAAGATTGAATAATATGATACAGACACACACATACACACCCGGGTCACTAAGATATTGCTTAGCTTCAAAAGCTTCAAATCAATCGGAACGAACAGATACGTAAAAAAATTCTGAAAATATTTGCCGTGAACTCTTCACTGTAGCTTAGGTTAGAGTAAAGCCGTGCTATCTTCGATGACCAATGCACGCTGATACAATGGAGCTTTACTTAATCTTTAAGGATACTTCTTGTTGTAAACTGTTGTTCAGATGTCGGTGCTAGCAACCGTGATAGACATACCTGTGATTCGCGCTTCCCTTTTCCTTCTCATCACCTTATTCGTCTTTTTCATCTCGTGTTTATATTACAAGAGCAACATCTGCATAATGCAAACAAACATAGAGAATCATCGATCACACAATATATCATGTTCTTTGTTAGACACATCATGCTTAGTTTCGCACCAAACATGCTTTGTCTATAGTGGTAGATTTGTATTCCGGAAAGAAACAAAACATAAAACAAATTTAGCCCATCGCTGATACTCCTATGCGACTGTGTACGTACAGTCACCGATCCGATTACTTTTTTGTGTGCTTTGTCAGAGAAGCCGATTTACAAATGAAAAGACATGTTGTTTTGTCTACAACGATTGCCTTGGAGTCTGATTTCATTGCATTGATGTTTACATGTTTGACGGCTGCAAACGTCGGCACCATTAGTTTTTCGTTCGTCTCACTCGTTGATATAATATACAAATGACATGGGACATTTACAGTGCGATCTGTTTTGTTTGAGCATATTTACTTAAATTCAAGGAACCAATAGTAGAGTGATTTCTTCTAGTTTTGACATCCATAATGCGACGTTGAGCCTATCAAACTTGCTTACTATATACGTTGAATGTAATAATAATCATACATGTGAGCGTCGATGAGTTGTTTCATAAGTTTCTGTTAGCTTATATTTTTTTACGTAATATGGTATGAGTCCATGAGCATTAACAATTAACCAGACAAAGCAAAAATGGTCTAACAACAGTGCATTAGCCTGTCTCATTGAGAGGTGCTATGAGCACCGGCACACTATGTTGAAGTAGTATTAGCAATAGTTTCGGTAGCAATCATCATATTGTGTGTGTGTGAGCTTGTGTGTGTTTGTAAATGCTATGTTTGTGTTCGATTAACTACCTAAATGTTATAGTTCGACAGGCTGTCGTAGAACTCGAACGAAGACCAATGGCTCGCAGCACGCTGAAGACAGCTTTAAACGGAAACAACTTGCTGAAATAGGTTAAAGATTACAGTGTGAGTGTTTGCTGTTGTCATGGCATCCCATTGATGATAGGATCTTGAATGATAGTGGTGATATAATTTTGAGTGACTATTTGGCACTTTGTTTTCTCTTCTATAGTATGACTGGTGTGGAACTCATAGCAAATGGTAGACCTATTCGGCAAACACGAGCCATCTTTCCTCCACTTTGATTGGTTCTTTGTTGAAAAGAGCTTGTCTGATTTTCACAATCGTTTCCACCTTTGAATCCGTAGGACGTCTACCGTTCATCACAGAATAGCATTCGTGGAGCGTGCATTGATTAGCTAAGTCGGTCAATTTTATCGAGAAAGTACCAAGTTTTGTGTCGCATCTCCAGAATTTTCTAAGAGTAGTGAAGCAAAAGAAAAAGGCAGTTGGTTAGTTTAGATTGCTCATATAAACATTAGTCTTCATTGATATGATATGATTGATGCTCACTCTTTCTTGTAGAGAGACACTTCTATTGTCTTGCGCTTGATTACTCTCTGGAAAGCGCGAGATTCTCTCTCGATCGGAAATTTGACTGTTTGGTCATAGATTGGATTGGATGATTGCCTCGCATAGATTTTAGCTGTAGGTTTCTTTTCCTATGAGATTCAAGTTTGCGTGTTAGAATTGAGAATTTCGAGTTTCAACAAAAACTTCTATCACTGCAACATTACTGCTGCCAGACACTAACCTGTGGATATGGGAACTCTAGTTTCATGTATGTGTAGCTGCGCTCTGAGACTTTCAAGTTAATACCACGCACGAATTCTACTGACAAATCGTTGCTACCAAGTTCGGTGTTTGTCGGTATAATTAAGAAATTAAAAGTTTCATGCTTCACCAATGGAAATTTGTCACCGTTTTTCCAACGGAATCTCAATAGATCAAGATTTTTTTGTGCGATCTCTGAGAATGTTCTAAATTGTGACACTTTGGTCATGTCTCCATGAGCCTGGGTAAATATTTCCATATAATTTTTACATCGGCTGATTTGGTCTTGAAGCTGTTTTTCTAGCTCGTGGTATAGATCTGTACGATTGCGATCAGCATCGGACGGTGTGTTGGTCGCATCATTGTTTAAGACCACAAAACCATTGTCCTCGAGTTCTTCACTTGGTTCGGCGCTGTTGCTCGAACCGATCGGATGCGGTTGGTTTTCTTGATTGTCGACAATTGCAGCTTTGGATAAGGTTTGGTCCATTGGCACCATATCGTTACTATCCGCCATTTTCGGTAGATCTGATTCTGGATTCTCAAGATCCTCCAAAAGCACATTCGAGCCTGTTGCACCTTGTGTCGTTTTCGTTGCCATGCTGTCGAAGCTACCCGATTAAAATTATAACAATAATGAAGTTGTCACTAATGATGATATACAACAATGGTCCAATGCGAACAATAATAGCACACAACAACTGATCCTCTACAGCTCAATCGTTTTCAACAATGAGTGTGGAGGAAATCGAAAGAGAATATGAGTACTGAAGACGGATAAGACACTCAAAGAAAACACCCTCGCCTAAAACACGTATGACGCACAGCTGGCACAATGACAGTAATGAACTAATGAGTCGCGCGACGTTCGAACGTGTCAAACTGGCGCCACCGCCGCGCCATCCAATATGGTCCACGCATACATGCCGTCATGGCATTGCCGTGTGAGTCACAGGCTGTGACTAGTGTGGATGACTCAAATTGATGGACGACTGTGTCTAATCACAGACATTCGAGTCAAACTCGACGAGTTTCCTCTATATCGAAATCATAACTTCAGATTAGAAATTAAACTCGTTAGTTGATCGATATTAGGCACACTTGATATTAGATATTAAATCGACTGTGCAGCACGTCATAAAATGCATGACGAGAATCAACGATCCATAGCTGTCTTGTCTTTATTTCTTTGAGGGCTCCAACAATTCTTACGTGAATGTACCAACTATTGCTTATAATTTATTGGACTGCAAAGAAGTAATGATTTTTAATATTGACTACGTATTTAAGGACCGTTCTACGTGCAACATGCCATAGTATTTCGACACCTGATATCTGAGGGACTACAGAGATTGTTCGAATACTTCTGTCGAAAGATGCAAATATCTACTATTTTTAGCAGCGATAAGTCTGTCGGTTATCAATTCTAAGAGTCAATACATATTATTCTATGACCCTTATTGCATTTGTTTAATTGTTTATGCATGAATTGGGCCCCCCATTAGCCACACACTCGCTACTGTGCGATGAAAAGAACCAGCACCACGTGTTTGCTATAATGTAATGCTAATCTCCTCACGGTGCCAACCAATCGTTCTTAGAGAGGCTACATACACACAAAATGCCTTTGTGATAGGAGAGACGACCGTTCAAACTTACGATTGAGCTCCCATAAGCGATATCGAACCCAAAGCCGATCAAAGTGTGTTAGTCATTGTGTTTTCAGGCAAAATAACCAATATTGACGATCGACAAGCTATCTGTTAGGGCCTTTCTTGCCCTTGTCTTAGTAGTAATATGTGCCCAGATCTAGTCTGTTCTATCATACCTATTTCGAGTCCAAATGAAGCAACTGGCTGTCCTTAATCTTTGTTCAATGACGTTCGTTCATTCTCAGCAGTCAGATTGAAATGCTGCTAGCTTGATTTGAGCTCAAATCAAGTCAGCCAACGCATCGACTCAATGCTGTCGGCGCGCCCTGCGGGGATGTTTATTACAGCAACGAGAATGGCACGAGAATTTGCAGCCACTCGCATATGCCGGTTGATGTCTGGCCGGTGAGGCGATGGACGCAATAATGACATGCGCAATAGTTTTATCTCGGTACATGTTTGACGTCGATATCGGCGGAATTCATAGCGTAGTCGCGCGAGAACAGCCGCGTCAGGTCTAGCATAGTACCGCTCAGTAAGTACAAGCAAGTTAGTGAATGACTAGCTTCGAAGAGTCTCTTACTTAATGCAACTAAGCTGCGATGAGCAAACTTTTGCACCGGTTGGGCCTCACATGGCTTCGAACCAAAGTTCGTATGATCGATGCCTAATTATTTCCAAAGTCAAGCGGAGATGTTCATGAATCGAGTCGATCGGCGCGAGTGGACGACAATCTCGTCACGTTACTGAAGCAACTGATTTCAGCAGTATTCAAATTCTAAATCGAGTTTGTGTGCAACGATTAAAGAACCGAACAAATAATCAAGCAATATGCAAGATGTAGTTAGTTCTATAGCTCAGCAAGTTATTGTGCAGACAACATTGACGACCAACATCTCATTGGCGGCACTGTCACAATCGTTGGTTGTCGATTCGAGCAACCAACAACAATCCGATACAAGCTATGCATTTAACATTTCCAAATTGGCCGACAACGAGCCAAATCAGTACATCAAATTGAGTCGTGCGTGGTACATTGTTTTGGCAGCTGCCTCTGGTTTCGGATTGCTAACATCGTTAATTTCAAATCTCATGATAATTTGCATATTTGTCAGGTGAGTTATGTTCGATACTTGATTACCATTCAAGAGTTTACTTTCAAAAGTTGAGACGATTCATAGATCCATTGAGCTTATTACAAGGCATCTCGTTTCATAGGACCCCAAGCTTGCGTAGCGCTTCGACGATACTCGTCATGAATTTATCCATTAGCGATTTAGTTTACTGTGTACAAATGCCATTGGTGATATATAATTGTATAACAATGAGTCCAATCTTCAACGATCGGTTGGGTAAGTATTTGCCTAATGTTCACTTAACCTAATTTTTTAATTCGTGTATTTGAAACAAATCTCTTTTCATCATTTTATTGACAATAGTTTTCAATTACCGATTGCCATGCCGAATTCTAATCTAACACAAAGGATGCCAAATTTTAGGCTTCATATCGGTGCTCACTGCAATTGTTTCAGTGGTGACCATAGCCGCAATGTCTATGGAACGTTGTTACGTAATACTACACCCCATCAATGGCCGCAAACGGTTCACCACACGTGTAGCGCTCAGCGTCACACTCATTATATGGCTATACGCATTGTGTTTGAGTTTGCCGCCCTTATTCGGTTACTTCAATCACTATGTGCTCGATCCATCCTTGACCACCTGCACATGTGAGTACACACAAACATTATTTTGGCTCAGTATATTGTTGGTCAATAGTTTGGTCAGGTACTGAGGAATAGTTTAATATTAGCCAACAAAGTTTGCTTTCACAGTTATTAACTGCTTGCTCTCACAAACTCGCGCTCCAAGACTGGATTGAGCGTCAATTGGCCTCAATTGGTGTTGTTGTTATTCAAGTTTATCAGTTTTTCCTGCTACTTGTTTACTACTCTGACCGTTTGTGTTTGCGTTAATTTATTCTCATGTGAGTTCAACGCCTCAGTAATCACTTGACAGACATTGTGTTGTTGTGCTCAACGACACACTAGTTGTTTCAATCAAGAGCTGGCCCTGGTGCTTATATTATCCATTGTAATTTTGTTCTTGTTATTATTTACATTCTCTTGTATTGAACAAAGTGTTATGAATGGCGATCACAGTGGACATTTTGATAAACTATAGTTGATTGGACAGGATAAAATGATTGGTCAACAGGATAAAATTGCACGGAACTGCTTTAATTATTTCGTAGGTGCACACACTCTCGCTCATCGACTCGAGCTCAAGCTTGTGACACGAGGACTCAATACGAGTGCACGAGACTTATTCTGTGAGGTCATATCTCTTGTTGTGCTGTCGAATGTAACTGTCGTCTGGATGCTATCGATCGGCTTGAGATAGATTGAATGATAGATGGATGCCAATCGATTTGTGCGTCGCAACATACCGTAAACATGGATGCAAATGAATATACAGAGTGTTTACTGACTCTCGTACATCCTAGCAATAACTTATGCACTCGAAGTACGCGCGCAGCGAGATGAACTTGAGAGAATGTAACGCGTGGGCCAAGCATAGTAGTCACTCTTATATCTTTAGCATAAAACACGACCTCTCTTGTCAGATGTTGGTCCCGATTTCATTGAGTTCGTCCACACATAGGCATTCTTTATGTCTGTGCGACACACGTGTCACACAGACATATGATTCAGGATGCTAATCCGTTAGCTTTACGTTGAGTTCACGCGCAGGCAAAAGTTGCAAAATGGTGGAATTGAATTCGTCATATGGTCGACATTTCAATGGTTTAAAATGGGGGACATTTGTTTGGTTTAAAATTAAACTGAGGTTCACTTGCTCACCCGTCACAATGATTGGCGTGGGAGGACTTGCATGATACAATATCGCGCAGTCCGGCAACGGAGCGTGAATTAAATCAAAACATTTTGTGATGGATCAGCGCGCACAACAACAGTATCATTGAATATATGAAAGCAAAACTCTCACCGACATTGTGTTGCAACAATTCATTTATTCGGCCAACTTATTGTGTGAGGGAATTTCATGTGCTATGTCTGTGAGTAGCTCTGTTATAGAATTGTTTGATGCTTTTGTTATTTTCTGTAACAGCTCTGATACTATTTTAACCCAATAGAATGCGCGCAAAATGTCCTTTCAGTCTTGGGATCATTTTTGTTGTTGCTAAGCACACACGTACAGATGATGTGAGAGACAACGTGTAAGACGTAGCGCAAAAAACCAAGCTACGTGAAGAGGCGAGTTAAAATTGCTTACAGAAGCTTCAAATCAGAGGCCCTGCATCAGCAGGCACTATAGTACCATTGATGCAATCATTCGTTTTCTCTTTGGCTTTTGTGTATTTACATATATATATATATATTAGTTTACGGCCAGACTAAAATAGTTGAATAGTTTGATGAATAAATGTACCATCCGAGCCTAAAGGATTATTAACCTAAAATTTCAATGTTTTCTTTTATACTTCACCCCAACTTTAAATTAACAAAATTTCTAACGAATTATAAAAAATCACCTATCGGACGGGAATTGACAACACTACAGTGGACTACATGGGTCGAAAGTATGTGTATAGAGTATACATGTTTGTATTCTTTGTTATGGTTTGGATGTTTCCCGCTATCGCCATGATAGTGTCGTACACTTTAATTGTGATTGCAGTACGCAAATCGGGAGCAGAATTAATCCGGGTTGTGGCACACACGGGTGCTCATGCCTCCAGCATTGAGACCGCCATCGATGACAAAGACGATCTGAGCAGCGAATGTGGGGCAGATTTAAGTCGAAGCGGATCTACAATTCGTAGATCATCCAATGGTCGTCTATTGTGCGGTCCATCTTTGTGCGGGGCCAACAACAAATACTCTTTGTCAATAATATCAGCACGAAGTGAGAGCGTTATCGGGTGCCTGACAGCAGCGGCCACTATTACCGCTGCCGCAGCGGCCACGGCCAACGGAGTTCCATGTGAGTCAACGAGTGCTACACTTTCTAAAAGCATTGTATCATCGTCGAGCTTGTCCACATCAAGTGTTGGAGGTTCACCGGCACAGGCATCGCGACAGCAAAGTTACGATGCTACCACAACAAGAATCAACACTGCCGACAATGAAACCAACAAGAACGGAACCATTATGTCCGCATCGCCGAATCAACACCGACAAAATAGATGTCAAATGTCTGATTCTTCAATGGCTCAAGACACTCGTGACGACCTGCCGGGATCCGCTGATGCCATGAGTAGCTCAAACTTCGGCGAGTGCCGTCAGCCGTCAATGGTGACCACGTTTAGTCGTTCTGCGGCGGCCGCTTTGACAGGAACGCGGGCGTCTGATAGAACCTCTTCCAATCAACAAAATACATTCAGTCATTCCATAAGCGCGCTCAGCACACGCTCAATGCGCAGCTGGCGAGTCAAACATCGAAGGAAATTGGTTGAATTTCGTCTGGCCAAAACAGCCTTGTATCTCATAATACTATGGGCAATCTCATGGACACCGATTGGTGTTGTGGCGTTCATCAATGCAATCTCAGACACTCGCTGGACTTCAGCCGAATTCATTGTTATCGCGTCGTGTATGACTAAGCTGGGGCCCGCTTTTGATGTTCTCGTCTATGGACTATCGCACCCAAAGATTCACTCAAGTGTGAGAAATTATCTAACGCGCCGCCGCCCACGCTCTGTTATTTGGTCGTCGTCTTAGTCACTGCACACAGTGCCCAAATATTAATGCACATATTCACCTTGAACGTGTCGGAATCTATCCAAGGCGAAATCTATCAACGGTAAAAAAAACGACAGCACAGGTTACCACCGGCTCACAATGACCTGATGATTTTCTCATAATGTACTTTACTTCTAGAGAGTACTATACTTCTCTACATTTGGCTAAATTAGTCTATCGAGCTGAGAATGTGTCTTGTGTATCACTAGTACGCCCATCCATGTAGGACGTGATGCGAAAGTTTTTCAATTGGACGCGAGGCGACGGGGAGCTAATTGAGGATGAAAATGAGCGACGACTGGACAGAGTCGACGATAAAGATGAGGGTGATGAGGGTGCCCACGGCAACGGTGTAGAGGAGCGCAGTGTATTCGTTGACGTTGCTGGTGACGTTGTTAGTGACGTCGTCGTTATCGTCATCGTCGACGACGATAACGGTGGCTCATCAGACCATATGTCGACTGGCAACTCTGGAGGCGCTGGCCATTCGGGTTCAGCTGGGATTCGAGTTGGCGGCAATGGAGCCCGATTCTTCTTGCGTCCAGTTCTCACTGCTGTTGAGCAGTTGTCTGGGACACGCAGTATCTCTGGCATGCTGGTTCTTCTTCTGTTAATGTTGATGTTGATGTCAGCTCTGTTGATGTTGTTGTAATACCTCGGTAAAGTGTGAGTGTATGTGTGTGTGTCGGTGGTCTGCGTCGCAGTGAGGCGTTGCTCTCACGTTCTTCACAACTTCGACTCCAACTTGAGCAAGCGAACAGCCAAGATAATAAAGGCAAGTGTTAATATGTTAATGATAGTAATCGCCACAGGTATGTCTGTGTGTGTGTGTGTGCACGTTTGCTATCTGGATATCTTGATGCCTTGCAAGCACAGCAGCGATTGTTCGTTGTAATTCGTTGATTAACAACAATAAAGAGCCTTTGATTCTTCTATCGATTGTGGTGTTGATAAAATTGGTGGTTGCCGGTAATAAACACGATACTAGATTTAGTTGTTGTGTTTGCTAATCGCTTGTGAGGCGTGACTCGCTCGCAGGGAGATCTATTCTGACTTTTGGCGCCAAAGTCGAACACAACATTGGCACGACAATCTGCCAATCACTCGTCGAAACTTTCGGAATCATCGATGCTACTAATTTAGATCATTGTTCTTAGTCGTTTGTACTTTGTTTGCACTACCTATCACTGAAGGAACGGACCAAATCTAATGTCGAACAATCTAACAATCAGACAATCGGCCGATCGTCAGCCAATCGACAAGAGCAGCTCACAGTGAATTAGAGATGAAAGCAGCGAGAGAAAGAGAGAATGCTTACAGTTAGATGAGCATCAGCGTCAGTGGCGAGCCGCACAGTTCATCGAGCATGAAAAGTGCGACACTGACAGACGGACGGACGAACAGGCAGACGGAGTAACGAATAAAGAATGGCCTTTCGTTCAGCTGCTGTCTGTACGAAAGGGCAAAACAACTGCACAATGTTCGAGCGAATCGAACCAAACTGAACGAAATCGAATGAGGGGGCGTCAATGAGCGTGCAACACGCGCATTGACGAACACTTTAGCAAGCCAAGCCCACACGTTCAAACCCGATGAACACAGAGAGCATGAAATCTTGTGCTCCAAGTTAGTCGCCAAACAACATGATTCTTGTAAACGCAAGTGAAACGAGAGAAAAAAAAATACTGCAAAGGCGGGCACCACTTGTTGTTTACTTGTTGGTCGACAAACAACTTGGAAACTTCGTTGTTGTTGCTGCTTTCTTCGTTCTCTTCATCGTCTTGACTCCTGTAGAACGATCGACGACTCATTGAACAACAACCCGGCAATCGACACAACAAACAGTACACAACATTTAACATACGATCCATGCGTTGAGGAAAGATGTGAAACGTAAATTATCGACAAAAAAATTAGTTGAGCCCACAGAGACATCAAGAAAGAAAGATACACAGGGATGCATGCCAAATTACGGAGAAAAAAATTGCTGTTTGCCAAATACTTGTTACTTGAAATAATAACTTTGTCTCTCAACTGATAAGATTGTGTTATAAGATTGAACGGTTCAAAGTACAGCAATGGTGATGTTTCATTAATAATCGAACGAGTCAATACTTAAGATGATACAACTTATGATGATGCATTAAACGAGAAGAAGGAGAAGAAGAAAAAGTGTGAGTGAAAAATGAATGATAGAAAGTGAGAAATCGAAAGCATTATTTTGCATGGCAATTTGTGGCACTTTTCACTGGAAGAAACGAGAAGTGTCATTGCTTGAATTCATCCGCAACTGCTGGGCTATCACAAGTTGAGTTAAATTGAGCTTAAGAAGCTTGTCCGATTGATCGCATTTCATTGGGAGCTTAAGACGACAACTCAGCGAAAAAAAGCTTTCAATGGGCTCTCAATTGCGTTGCAAGTTCGAAAGCTAATGTCTGAGCGACAAAGAAGACGACGACGAAAATGACAACGACACAGACACCAATGAACGGCCACATTATGAATGTTACCTGGCAATCCGGGACGTATTTAAACGTCGCAGAGTGGAAGCACAAGTTTCAAGTTACTTCCACTAAGTAAGCTTCATTATGGTTGAGACTCGAATCGGTTCGTACATCGTTTACCGCTCACTAGATGCTTATTTAATTAAATCGAACAAAGATCGCGATCAAACCTGAGAGATTCTTCCAGCTAGCGAGCGATGGGACCAGTAAGAGCACCTTTCCACAGCTTTCATCGTAAGTTAATTTTACGACTCTAGTCAGTGCTGGTGCTGTTGCTGTTGCTGCTGCACCTGTTGTTGCATGTTGTCGTTGGACATGTGCCAAGCAGTAGCGACAACGTTACAATGTCGTTCAACATACAGTTATAACTCCGAGTTATGTGGATAGTGTCACCAGTGGCTAAGGCCCAGACGGTGCCAAACTTTGTTCATCATTCACCTGGCAATCCAATCCGAATTGAGCGTCGAGCTAAACACCAGTCGGCTATCACAGAGTCAGGCAATTGCGAGAAATAAAAACGATCTCAAAAATCATGGGCTTGTTTATTACGGCTTCAAACACTTCTTAGTACTAGCAACTCCAGGCACCTGATTTGATTCTCTCACTCACTGAACTTTGCTCACTTGACAAGCAGTGAGTTTTATGTTATTAAGCTTTGCATGTGCAACTAGCAAACAGTAGAGTGATCGCGCAAATCACGTGATTTATGTCTAGGTGCAATGTAAGAGTTACACCGGCAGTTGTTCAAACTCAAACCGAACTAACTTTAGTCGGTTGACCGTCCGTTTTTCGCCGCGTGATAGTGAAATGAGAAAAGTTCAATATCATTGTTAACAGTCCTGCAACAACCAACGCAGCAGCAGCGGCGCCAGCGTCAGCACCAAAACCAGCACCAGCTACACCACACGATAACAACAACCAAGTCAAATCGAATGGAATCTCGAGCTAGCTGCCCTTTATTCACGGTTCTCTTACAAGAGATAATTACTCCTGTGAGCACTCATTTACTCTTTGGGTCCTTGTTATGCCTTTGATTGTCCTTCGAGGGGCGCTGCCAATGACTTTTCATGATTGCACACAGGATCGCATGAGCCAACAACTTGTGCGAGTGATGGCTCACTCATTCGAATGACCTTTGCTCAATGTTAGATTGATCTAATCATTGAGTCAGTCAATGAGTCAGTCGGTCTTTCACTTTCACAAGTTCTCTTTCATTATCAGGTTCAGATTAGCCCTGAGCATAATAGCTGTTTGTGTACCGCTTAATTTCCTTTGTTGATTGGTTTTCTTAAAATTGTAGTAAGCCAAAGCTTACCAACTTTAAATTGTCAATAGTTGAGATATGGTTTGACATTGAGAGCTCATAATTTCACTTGATTGTAGTTAATGAGCACAATCAACATCTAAGTTTAAAATTTATTACAGAAAGGTCTGAATTGCAATTTTTCATTAGGAATGCAACGTTTGGTGGAACTGTCGTTGAGAATGGTTTGCTTCTACTGGATTGTATCGATTGTATTTTATTAATGCTCTCTTCTATTTATTTCTCTTTGAACACTTCTTGACATCTTAGTCCACAGTGAGTTAAACATAAGAAATAACTCAAATCAGCTCTTCATACAAATGTATAGACTCACGACGGTTAGAAGATCGACAAGAGAGAACAAGCACAGCAGTGTTGACGTCATTCGGTGCCTCTCGCGAGCTGCAAACGTCTATGTATCTCTGCTCGTTTGTGCTACAAACACACTTCCACGCCTGGACTGGACTGTGTGTGCTAACTCAACAAGTGTGTCTGTGTAAGTGGTCGACGAATGAGATTGTCTGTTTCAACAGCTTCCTGGTACCGCTTATTCGATCGCGAAGTATCGCGAGCATCTTAAGCGTGGTCGAGCCCGAGAACATCTACAGACCAAGCTATTTGGTAGGCGGCGCAGGCGGCGAAGATGAAAAACCTGAAACTGGTCACTCGAGATAACAGCACTATGCTCGATGAAGGTCAAAGGGAGGCACTTAAAATAGACACGAGTCTGTCTCTCATCTGATGATCAACGGAATCGTTAAATAGGAATATTGAATTATTCCAAGTTTATTGATATTGATTTTCGTTTCGATCGAGCGAGAAAAGAGATACAACTATCACAGCATCACAGTCAATACCTAGGAGTTGATAAAGTAAAAGTGTCATTTAATATCAGAGAGTTTGCAACTCAAGTTTATTGTTGGTCCTTATTGTGCTTGTTGACAATCTTAATGGTCGATCATTTTTTGAGAATCTTTCAGCTACCAAAATTAAGCAAGGATACATCTAATGGGGTGAGAGTTATCGGTTATTGCCGTTTGACAGTTTGGTCGATTCTTCTGCATATGTGATGTATGCGACGATTTTAACGAAATAGACTTGTATGTTTACACGATTAAACTTGTTTGAATTTGAATCACAGATCTTTTAATGACAACAGCTTTTGTTTCCTCTTGATTGAGTTCAAATGATGGCCGATCAAGGTCAATTCGATTAATCCGTGTGATCAACACCGTTTTGCACGTTCACAACATTGCGCGCAATTCCATCGCAAATAACTTTTATTCGCGAACTAATGCAAATGATAATAACGAGCCACATTGGAGATTATCTGATTGTGTACGTGTTTGAATGTCTGAATCAATCATAGAGCTTCTTATTGTCATATTAGACTATCAGTTAGCGAACACTGGTAGTTTAATACGAATATGATGCTACTTACATTAATTCGAGTTACGTTACATTAAGAGATGGTGGCTTTAGATAGGTGGAAGCGTCAAGGTTGACAGCGTGAATGGCCGTAATTCACGCTGTTGCCGCCGATCCGATTTGAATGATACCCAGGGCAGAAATTTCATTTCAATTTTGATTTTTGATTATGATAACAATCATCACACGATGTTTGGTCTCAACAGATACAGCAGCCTATTTAGTTAGCATTGGATAGCAAATGTAAGCATCTCGTGAACTAGAGTACGTCGTTCGTTCAACCCCACGCTTCGTTACATTTTTCGTTTAATCATATTTGATTCATTCACGACAGCAATAACGACAGTTAAAAACAGAACGAACGGTCATCGTTCGTTGACCGGTTGTCTGGCTGGCTGGCATCAAGCTCATCTCGTCGATCTTTTTGTTTAAACATCAACATATGCATGTGGTTCATCATTCAACGACTCCAGGTAAACTAGCTATATATCAACAACAATAACAAACTCCCACACGCGAGCCATCAATAACATTAATGGTGCTGCTGCTGCTGTTGCTATTGTTACGGCCAACGCGCAGACACGACCAACCTGAAGTTAGTTTGAAATCTCATAACAATGCCAACGAACACAATCGAGGGAAATCTTCTTTAATAGTGCATCAAATCTGAAAGAGAATGCTTGTGGGATGCTTCTGTTGCTGTAGTTAACCCCACAATAATGGCCTGATTTTAAGCTGACACTTAACACATTACTTTATCGAACATTGAACGTTTATAATTGTTCTTCGCTTCTCATGATTTACATGTATGCTGATCCACCATCGTTGGGGAATGTATCCTTGAAAATTCCTGTACATGTTTTGTTATGCTTTGACCTGATCTTTCGTGTGTTTTTAACGTAGCCCACAATCACACGCGATGGTAGTAAAGCGCTGTTGGCGGTCTCACAAGGTATGGACAGTCACTACAATTCAGTTTAAAATCAAGCAGAAAATATTAATTTCGCTAGATACTAACTTACTAGAAGAGAGAATTATCAGAGGTTCTCGAATCGAAAGAAATACCCGTCAGTTGGTGCGAAGATTAGCGCTTCTTCAAGAGAAAGCGAAGCCATTTTGTATTAACTTTTATAGTTTAGGGAATCCTGCACAATTCAGAGTCGTGGTCCCGGTCTCATGATAAAGATGAGATGGGAATTCCTCATCTCATAACCATCGTCCCCACTTCAATCTCAACTACCTCATCGTCATCATTCTATCCTCGACTATTTAGTCCCATTCGGCGATGTGTATGAGGGGGAGGAGCCACTTTCAACTGCAGTGCTACACGCAAACAGCTGATTTCGGCCCCCCTTACACACATCGCCTAATGGAACGTCGTATTCCAAGCCCTATGCTTTAGATACTTACTAATTGTTTATTGTTGGTGTCGTTAGTAGGTCAGCTCGACTGACTCAATTGTTGTTTTTATTATTGTCTTTATCCGTTCTCATTTAGTTAAATTTGTAGTATTAGTTATCAATTATTATTAGGACAATTTTTTAGGTACACCAAGACAGAAGATACGATGGACGAAGAAGCGGCTGCACGAGAATTTTTGGCTCGTCAGCCAAAGCCCGATAATCTAGATTTGGTCAAGAAGCAAGTGTTCGAGTTTTTGTCACCCACATTGAGGAATCGCTCATTGGGAAGGACAATTTTATATTGATAACATCTGGCGGTACTAGCGTTCCTTTGGAACGCAATATGGTTCGTTTTATCGACAATTTTTCAGCCGGTACTCGAGGATCTGCTAGCGCCGAATATTTTCTTCGCAACAATTTTGCTGTTACATTTTTGTATCGTCGCAAGACACTGAACCTTATCTGCGTCATATCAAGGCTCGTGAATGGCTCGAGGCAATGGCCACCGATGTCAACGAAAATAATCGATTGAGCCCGGGCGGCGCTAGTGTCCAGTCAGTGATGACTTGCTTGGAGCCAACCATTATCGAGTACTCAAACGCACGCCGAATACTGAGTATACCGTTCGTTGAGCTGTCCGAATACATGCACACTATTTGCATGAAATATCCTTGGTGCTCAATGAGAAAGCGCCTCGATCGATACTGTATCTGGCAGCTGCCGCGTCAGACTTTTACATTCCACCCAGCTCGTTGGCCGAGCACAAAATCCAATCAACCGAGCCACTGAAATTGACCATGCAATTAGTGCCAAAATTTTTGCGCCCGTTCGTGAAATTTTGGGCCCTCGACGCGTACGTGGTGTCGTTTAAGCTCGAAACTGACAACGAAATCCTTGAGCCTAAGGCACGTAAAGCGCTCGAGCGTTACGGGCACAAATTGGTAATAGCCAACGAGCTAAAGTCGCGTGCCTATCGTGTGTTTTTCATTGAACCCACCCAGGATGGCAAAGAGGAAGTTGCGATAGACAAAGATAGTGATATTGAAATAGAATCAATAATAGTCAAGAAAGTTATCAAACGTCATAAACAATTTCTTCATCATACATCGTAATAAGCTAAGACTTTGAGAAAGCCTTCATAGTGTAGAAGCCATGAATTCATGTGGGGGAGACCAAATATCAATGTATTTCAATGTATTTTAATAATCAGAAGTGATGAAAATATATTGCAATTAAGTATTAAACAATGGAGTTGTGCAATGTTTTAGAAACAACTTGTCGAGCATCCGACTGGTGGATGTTCGATTGGATGTTCTGCCGCATGGATTTATTGTTCATGTAAATGCCGCATGTTATTGTTGCCGGTGTTTTAGTATCATTATTATCTAGATCATTCTCTTTACATTCTCCAGGTGCTGGTCGATCACATCCTAAATCCTCGATGGACGTTGTAACATGTGACTCGGCCTTCGGGAAGGTTGGCTAAGTCTGCCAGCCTAGTCACTGTTGTCGTGGTTGCCTCGAGCTTGGGGGGCTCGATCGGGACTGATCAATAATTATTTCTAAAGGTTTAGTTCTGGAGCTTTCTTTATTGTTCTTTTGTGATATATATAATATTCTCTTCGTTGAGCTACTAGCTTCCTGAGCTACCAACTAGCTGCTAATAAAATTTACTTAAGTAGTCTGTGATTGTGACGATGTATATGTTTCGTTTTTCAGTCATTGGCAAAGGACCAATGAGATCTACACCTACAGTACTGAATATTTTGATTGGAATGCTTGTTAGCATCATCATCCCTTGCGGTTTAGATGTAACTATCTTACGTCTTTGACATAAGTCACACGACTTTACGTATTGATGGACATCTCTCTGTAATGTCTTCCAATAAAATCTTTTTACTGTTTCAAGTGTTCTTCGGATGCCAAAATATCCTCCTGTCGGTGTATCATGTATGACGTTTAAGACGTCTTATACTAAAGTCTCTGGTATGACAAGCAGGTGTACATTTTGATCATTCTTTCGTCCACGACGATATAACTGATTGTCTATTAGGACGTAATCTTTCTAAAGTTTCTTTCTTTTCTTCTTACTGAGTCTAGGATCTTCCAATTCCTTGATGACCTCTTGTAGTTCTGGAACTTTTAGTTGTTCTTTTCTAATGTCTTTGACTGTGTTGAACTTCAATAATTCGTTGTTTGGTGCACTCTGGATCTTCTTAGATCTTGTGACTGCACAAACTGGCCATGTAGGTACTTCATCGTTGTGTACGTTGATATGTTTGTCGTCTTCAAGAGGATTTCTTGACAAACAATCTGCATCGTTGTGATTTTTACCTGAGTTGTAAACAATTTTGATCTTATATTTTTGCAATAGCAATGACCATTTCATCAATCTTCCATGAGGATCTTTCAATGTCATTAGCTAACACAATGCGTGATGATCTGTCATGACGGTAAATTCCACGCCAAACAAATACGTTCTCCATTGTATGACACAATGAACTAATGCTAAGCATTCTTTGTGAGTTGTTGAGTAGTTAATCTCCGCACCTTGAAGTTTACGACTTGTGTACGCTATAACTCCTTCTTTTCTTGAGTCTTGACTCCTCTGTAACAACACTCCACCGATGCCATATTGTTAAATGACATGTGCTTCAATCATTCATGATGCACCTGTTCGACGATTGCACAAACAATCATCTCGATTGGAGTTGCATTGACGACATGCAATTGTGTGCACAACGTGTGTGCCATCAATTAAGGTTAATGACAAATCAGGATGATTTGTAACAACGAAACTCAATCAACAATATGATTACTTTTCGTTGTGTGATTATTGTTCTTCTGAACAAACTCAATAAACTAAATTCATTCGATCAAAACCTTTCACTGAGTGAACTTCCTATTGATATGGTAGCAGAGATTTCATTACAAAAAGAGTGCAAAGTTGATAGAAAGTATCAAGACAAGTACATCGATATGGCGGCAGAACGTATAGAGTACAAGGCAACGCTCTTAGAGAAGAACAACTATACAGTGTGGATACGCCACATGATTAGTATCTTGGCAGCAAAGAAGCTAAAAGATGTAGTTTCAGACAACTCTATTAGCGAGCAAGAAGATGTACAAGCCACCGCACTATTACTGTCCGCGTTAGACGCAGACAACCAGCATTTGGAGTCGATTGGAGAGTCGGTATGAAAACAAAACTTCTTACCAATCTGAAGACTTGTATGCAAGGCTTTATTCGTACAAAATCAACAACCTAGGCGATATTGGCAAGGCCGTCGGTGAGATCCAACTGCTTGTCAGCAAGTTGAAGGCGCTTGGTGAGACGCTAACTGAGAAATCGGGTGTACTTCGGAAAAAGGGTCAATCCAAATCGGGACCTCATGTATATTTTCTTGACCTACGTCTCATGACAAGCACGATGGCACCAGTTTCATCTGCCGGATGCTTCCGGTTCCGGTTTTACCGGAAATGGCCTATA
>JAIFTH010000182.1:0-47158 GCA_019968535.1 Fragariocoptes setiger | reverse complement strand
CGTCCGTCCGTCCGTCCGTCCGTCCGTCCGTCCGTCCGTCTGTTTGTTGGATGGATGGATTGTCAGCTGGAAGACTAGCAATAAGCTACTACCACTTGGATGCTCATTAGTTTGGCTGCTTTCTCGATGTTAGCTCAGCTCAGTTCTCTCCAGTCTTAGTGAATGCTTGAACGGCGTCCATTGGATGTACATTTTATTGTGATGCTGTTAACACACAACTACAGTCAAGAGACAACAAACAGCTTGCAACAAGTGTTATGTCTCTTCTATTCATGCCGCAATTCAGCTAAAATCGTCGCCGCTAGTTTGCAAACGAACAATATAACGCAAAAGCATTAAGAATAAGAATATTCTTTGAGACTTGCAGCTTAACTTTACTTCTGTCTCGGCGTTAATTAACTGCCAAGTCAGCTGGCCAAACTCCTCAAATCTATGCTCATTCTGTTGCCGTTGCTATTCGTGCTTAGACTGCCAGATGTTCATCACACTTTTTCTCTATTGCTCCTTTTATTGTTGTTCGTTGATTATAAAACTATTTTCTCTCTTTGTGGCTTTTGTGACAACAAAAATGAATGAACTCCAGCACACACAATGTTTTCAACCCAAGACAGCCATTGCAAACAAACGAATGCAAATACTTAACAAATGTTGCTCGCTCGTTCGCCTGCTTGATCGGTCAGATTTTTTGCTTGGTTCAGCTGTCAGATAGCTGTTCTGTAATTCTTATCGGATTGTTAGCATTATTACAGTTGGTTCGTGTTTTCAGATTTAGCGTCTTGTCCTCTGTTTTGTCTCTGGCCCAGAGCGTTAATTGGCTCATCCAGTGTGGGTCACACACACACACAATCTGTGCTCCACAACAGCAACATATGAAATCGTTTGTCATTCGTTTGTTCTCTTGGATGATGCAACCGAATTCTGTCCGTCAAGTTGCGCCATTCGGTCAAAAGAAGAAAGTTTCTTCTTCATTTGACGTGAAAATTTGGCGACACTCACACAGACAATAAATAAACGACCCGTACTACTTTAAGAATATGAACGTTTGAATTTTGAACGAATTACTCTTGAGCGAACATTGCCGCAACAAGTGCAAATGGAAATGCAAGTGCAAGTGATCGCATCATTCATCAAAACACGACAAGAGATCACGGCGAAAACCACAGCAGCGAGTGAAAGAATAAACGAAAGAAACTTGTGTTGCCTCAAACTCTGGTACAAACTACAACGGAACTTTGCGAGACAAAACAACATTCGTCAAAATGTTGCAACAAACGAACTATTCCTGTCACTTATCGCTGCTGACGTTTGATTCACTTGCTGCGGTTGCTCACACACACAGCCAGTTAGATTAACATTAAAGTAAACTCACATTAAACTGATTGCCGGCAACATAAGTTCCTGGATAGCGCGTGATTCAACTTTTTCTTAACAACAACAACCAGCAGCAGTGAGAAAGCTAATCATGTAAGTTCTGACTTCATATTTGAGAACGAAATCGAAAGCGAACGAAATCCAAAAGTCCGTGAGTAAATGAAGACTTTACAGTGAAAGAGCCATCTCGAGATATAGAGTTGCATTGTTATGTGTCTTTGTTGTGTTTGTCGATAAGCAAATCGTGATGTCGATGTGTTGACACGACATTTGCATTTGTTTCCATTTGATTTGATTTCATGCGCTGACATCAAAGCGCCGAGCATCAATCAAACTGCAAGTCACGACGTCGTCCAACGATAGGAGGTCACTAACAAGCCATTGGTTGGCCAGATATTCTTCTGGGCCCATCCTCACACACACACACTGACTCGATAACAATTGATCGATTGTTGTCAGTTCATCAAGGATCCATAATGATAAGCTGTGTAGGGGCATGTCCATTTTTAACTGCAAAATTCATCCCTCAATTGAGAGCAAAGATTGTGTGCTTTTTATCGATCAAAAACTAGATCGGTTAGAATTAGAAAGAAATATGATACCACCATTTGGTGTTGTAGCATTGAATGTGATCATGAATGAATGTTACTATTCACTCGAAGCTAACAAACATGACGAGTGAAAGGTATTCAGTCAAATAAGTGTAGTGTGCCGTCACAAAGATGACGAAATTTGCCTCCAAACAATGGCTGTTAATAGCCTTTGTGGGCGTGGTAGTGGTGAGCGGACAATTGGCCAGCTGTGACATGCCATACTTGAAATATTATGCATTTGCCAGCGAAGATTATGATTATTACGATGACATTGGCGTGGACAATGCGTCAATAGAGTCCGCGCAACGTCCACGACTATCCGATTATATTGATCATGATGACATAAGTGAACTCAACGATTATGATGACGGCTATTATGGCCATAGACGACGGTCAACTAGGAGGCCACGCACTACTCGACCTCCTTTCACCAGGAGGCCTCGAACGACAGGACGGACAACCAGACGTCCTCCTTTTCCAACGCTTCCCCCACGAACACGACGACCGGGACCCACGCGGTACCCGAGACCAGATCAGACTGATTATCTGTACGATGACAAAGAGTACGAAGAATACGACGAGCAAAATCCCGACCGTCCACTTTACAAGGCTGTATCACCAAAATGATGATTCACACAGCAACGAGATGATTTTTGTAACTGTTTTTTCGTAATATAGTGCACGCTTTTTCTTTGTTCATATAGGAACAAAGGCGCATGTATTGTTGCAAAAACAAGCCACATAGCTTATCCCAAATTGCGTGTTAATAATTGTTTGTAGACAAACAACGATTTCTCGAACGATTCAACCAAACAAATGATCATGATTTTTAGCTTGCTTTATTTTGATTTACTTTCAATCGTTGTCGCCATCACTCACTTGCCGTACATGACGCTTGTGGCTGGACACATGACGTTGGAATTAGAACGAGCACACACGTAACGTATCAGTTTATCGAGCGCTTGACGCACCTGTAGTATGTCAGTATAAACACCGTGCCATCCGTAACGCGATTTCCCGTTACATTTACTCGTGCCATACGAGACAATGCCAGTGACAGCCCAATTGTTGCGCGTTGTCTCACAAACAACAGGTCCACCTGAGTCGCCCTAGTCGTTTACATGATGATTATTCAATTGTTAATTAATCTAATATGATGGGTAAAATTGATCGGTTAGTGAAGAGACTCGACAAATGTACTCACATAACAAGCGTCCGATTTGCGTTTGTTGGTGGCGCGATAACACACTTGTGAATGGGGCCAACGAATGTAATTGATCTTGCAAGCTGACGGTTCGATTTGTGTTTCCATAAGAACAGGTGCTAACGAGTGCTCGTCCGATCCATTTAGCCGGCCTAGCGATTCGCGCGATGAGTAAGTGATCAAGTGGTAAATGTCGATGTGAGTGTAAAAGAGTACATGAGAAAAGAGTAGTCGATCGATTAGTCATCGAAATCAATGGTAAATTTGTTCGTTTGTTGTCAATTTTGTTAGAGCGAGAGATCAATTGATGAATGAGTTGAGTAATAGATGTGTGCTTGATGTAAGATGCTTGTCACATAAATTTTCGCTTATTTGTCTGTCAGTCAGATCTTTAAATTTGAGTGCGAGGGCGTGTGTTCGTTCGTTTGTTTGTTTTCTAGCGAGCGTGTGAGTCAATCAACTGACCCCAGCCGGCGACGAAACAGTTCTTAAAGTTAATTGGCGGGCTCTCCGCCGGCTGATTAGATCGTTGAATGACATTAGACGCTAACGTGTAATAGAAGTCAAGATCAAGTGTGAAGGTCAGCCATTGAATTATATTCGTCAATGAGCTGTCTCGTTGTGAATTATCGTGTAAATCAGGTATTGGTGTTGGTGTTTGTTTCAGTGCTGAACTATATGGTGGCAAACAAATAGGCCGCATACGCTGATTGTATTGTATGTCATGCTCGAGTTCCAACACACAATAATCGTCACGCGATATACTGTCATTGTAAGTGGCGGGTAAATAGGCACGTGCCACGCGCACTTGTGTTTCATAATCTTCCTCAATATGGGTCGAATGTTCGCCCACCACGGCGACCCATTCGTTGAGGTTGGCTCCGTGAACACAGTGCGCAGCAGTCAGCACTAGGCGACGCGACAACAGTGCGCCTCCACAATGTGTTCTCAACGAGTCCGCGTACGTCAAGCGCACCATCCAGGGCCACGCACCTGCTACCGATTCACGGCCCCCACTGATATAAGTGTGGCTCTTAAGTAAAGGATTGTTTCTCTTTCTATGGTGCCAATGATAGCGATTGGTGCGAAATGACGAGCGTCCACAATAAAAGTCTGGCGTGTGTTTCTCGTAACGAGCTGGCACATTGTGCGGCACGGTATTCAATATTCGTTGTGTTACATAAATAATACGCTCAGGCGTCAGGATGGATGATTTTGTTGGCACCAAATCAATAACAGAATAATATTTGCTACTCGTTGCTTCGTTTCTAGCTGCTCGCTTCATAACATTAGCTTTGGTGCTGTTAGAAATAACTGCGTTAGCTGTCGTGAGAGGTAGAACACTCACTTTTTTTCCTACTATAGGAGTCTTGAAACATCCGTCTTCAAGTGTGTGCGTTTTACAATAATTAGGATCATCAGTGCTGTCTTTGCCTTTATTTCTTTTAGGCGTTGTTGATTTGTTATTTTTTGGCTTGCCAGTAGTAGTTTTACCTCCCGGTTGTTTAGTCGTTTTGTTTTTCGGTTTAGCGCTTGTTTTCACCGGTCCTGGTCTCTTTGTTGATGATGGCTTTTTGGTTGAGGCCTGCTTTTTGGTCGGACCTGGTTTCTTGGTTGAGCTCGGTTTTTTGCTCGTGTGTTTATGAGCCGGCTTTTTAGTTGTGGACGGCTTTTTAGATCCATGCTTAGGCGTTGGCTTTTTGGTCGTACGCTTCACCGGTTTCTTTGTGATTGGTTTTTTGGTTATCGGTTTCTTAGTGATCGGTTTTCTAGTGGTGGCCGGCTTTCGTTTGGGCGGCTTCGGCTTTGGCTTAGGCTTTGTAATGACCGCTCGACTTTGAGCTGCGTCATCGCCAGCTGCAGGCTCACTTGAGGCAACCTGTGTTTCTGGTGCACTCGGTGATTTTGCTACACTTATTAATGGTGCAGACACAGTATCGCTGACTTTGTCATTGACAATAACGGCGCCTGACGATTCGCCATCGTCCAAAAACATTGCATTGCATATTGTGCATGACACGCACAATATAATGGCAAGTGTCAAGCTCAAGTGGCTTGAACTTAACGGCTGACGTAAGAACCTCATTATCGAACTGTATTATTAATTATATTCAGATTTTATAATATCAGAATAATATCAAAGTCACACAGGAGAACAAAAAAATAAAATTCAACGCACAAACTTCAACGCGAGCTTGTGCTTGTGAATGCAACCTTGTAGATTTTCATGCTCTTACATGAAAATCTTATTGATGTCTCACACAAGCTAACACAGATGTACAATCACTCAATTGATTGATCGATTGATTTCAATTGAGTTCAATGTTGTAGGATCACGTTTCGATATCAGTGCAAACTTATTCACTCACCCACTCACTCAGATTCAAAATCAAAATCATCATTTCACGTCAGAAGAAAAAGAAAATTAAAAAGTGAGAATTTGCTGTTACCTTGATGAAACCTCTATCGTTGCCTCTGGAATAATGTTATTTTTACGCCACAGTGCACCACACCACACCATATAAGAGCAGCAACAGCAACAGCAACGACGAAGAGTTGTTTCGGCTCAAGAAAATTGGCGCAAAATTGCTGCCTTGGCTCTGTGGTAGTAAAGGTCGTGATGCTTGCAGATCTTACACCAATCAATCGACCGTTGTTAGTTGTTAGCCGTTAGCTGCTTGTTAGCACAAGTCGTTCTTGTATGATAAGTAAGTCTAGTTGACATGGCTCCTCACGATCTGACTCTAGCTTGATGACATGATTGGCGAGCAAAGAAAAAAAGAATGAATAAAGAGAAAAAGTAAAATTCTCAATATATAAAAACGAAATCTTAAAGAAATAGAATAATAATAATGGAAAGCAATTCTTGCATTGCTTGTGTCACGCTGAACTTGGAAACATGACTCAACTCAACGGGCACTCAATTCTTTTTGACAACATTTGTCTGTAAGCGTGTAAAATTTCTCGAACAACAGAACAGTTAGATTTTGTTGTTTTTGTTGTTGACTTGACGGCTCGCTTGATTGGTTGGCGCTCCAAGTTTTGAGCTTCAATAGCTCAAGACTTTGAACTTCAATCTTTGGGCAAGCGACATCGAAGTTGATCGTATCGCTCGATAAGAAGACGACACAGAGATACGAAGTGACAAGCGAACACGCCGATAGACGACAATCATTACACACTATTGTAGTTGCAGCTGTAAATCAATGATTAAAGATCAAGGCTTGTCGTTGGAAGGAACATCGACGAGCATTGGCGACTGAGCGTTGATACAGTTGCACAGTTGTATATGACAGTGTCGACACAGCAACCTGTTGTTGTGCTGTTATCTCGTCTCGTCTTGCCATAGAAGAAGCGACCGTGATCGTAACTTGCAGCTTGCCGATTGGTTGCAGATTATAGTCAAAGTCGAGGTGACCTCAATATTCTACGGAGCATCGAAATAACTGCTGCTGTCTGCTACAATGAGCGATAAAATTAACCATTGCCAGTGTAAGAAAGCAGCTGGCAATCGAAGCAGCTAGCAAGCTTATCACTCGCCACTTGGCGTAAGTCCGTTATGCCCGATTTGCCCTTTACTGTTAGATATTGTGCTTCTCTTTAGTCACTCACACAGTTCTAGTTTGCTTTGCTCAATGTTGGTTGCATTTAATGAACGTGGCCAACGAAGGCGAATCGAAAGGTGCCTTTTATTTTTTACAATCATCTTTCTTTCTTTCGTCGTCGTCGTCGTCGTAGTTGTTGTTGAAAACCTCTCAATAACAAGATTCATTTGGTCGTTCGGTCGAGAGACGCGAATGAGATGATGCCGCATCGATAACGACTGCGCCTGATTGCAAAAATGAATTACCTGTTCGTTGGCTCATACGCCTGTTGTCGTTGTGGCTGCAGAGTTGCGATCGTGACATTGAAACGAATTCTTTTTTCTGTGGCCAACAACAGCTATGGCAGCAGGAGAAAAGATTTGCTTGCTCTACTGTTGTTCAAAGAGTCAAAGAGTTATAAATGAAACTCTCGATTGAGTCATCGCGCGACCAATTGACTTGTGACAAGCACTAAAAGCTCTTAGAACACTAATCGCAACCAACCAACCAACCAAACAAACAAAACCGTATGTTATAAACATTTGTCGATAGACACTCAGTTGCTAATGAGCAAGTCCGTATCACAACAGCTTAAGCTGTAGATATTGCTGGTGCCGTTTAATCTTTCTTAGTTTGAGTGTCTTTTTCAGTGTCTTGAACTTTTTCTCACTGTTAGTTTTTCTAGCTCACTCAGTTAGACCACAAAAATGCATCATTACATCAGCCATGGGTAAAAGCGGACAATAATTCACGAACGAAAAGCCAGTGTTTTCACGATCATCTGCTTTCTGATCTGCTTGAATTGGTCGAGATTGCAAAGATCAGTCATGCATTAGATTCGAGTATAGTGTTGTGCAGTCGATTGAAGTTCAACTGGAACTATTGATTGCCAAAATTAGATGCTCAATAATAATTATATTCACTTAGATGGATTTAGACTTCAAACTAAAATGTTTTCATACCGTATGCTATTATCGGGCTATTTTCGTTCTCTCTCTCTCTCTCTCTCTCTCTCTCTCTCTCTCTCCCTGAATAGCCCGATTGCAGATTCATTCCTCCAATTAACTCTCACTGCTGTTACTTTGTTGTACTTTTGTTGTTGTTGTAAATGGCAAATGGTAAATAACAGATAAGAAAAGAATCTTTTAAAAAGAGAATCTTCTCGCTCACTTTTTATTGGAGCTCAGTTGACCTCGAAAACTCGATTTCGTTCTTTTTCATGAAGCTCGCTGTGAACAAAACAATCAACCAATAATGAAATTAAGCATCGTTCAGACACAAAACTTGTTGCTATAGTAAAACTTAACGAGAGCTAGTAGCTTAACGATGAGCTCGACATACGAATCGATCGATTGCAAGCTTGCAAACGAACAGCGACAGTGAAAGCTTCCAATGGTACAAACGAAGCTGCTGAATGCCAGATTGCACTATTCTTATGCAAATTTCGCCCAATGCACGCAAGACAACTCAAAAGATGAGACAATGAGAATTCGCGATGTGGCAGACAATCGAACAAGTTTTATCATCGTAGCAAATATCGTCGATCCGAATTAATTGTGCTCTCTTGAAGTTATTCGGTATTAACATAACATTTACTGGTCAACAAGGCTAACTAACGTGAAGCTATCAAATCAACGAACGATTCATGAATCAAACTCTCATTGACAGACCGAACTTGCAGTTAGTTGTTGCTGTTGGACGACCTCCTCCTGTGGCCGATAGACAGATAGACAACAGGCAAGTCAGCAAGATAGTTGAGCTGTCGTTGTTGTTGTTGTGTGCCAAATAGCACGCGACAAGATCAAGAGGAGACGAGACAAGCTTCTTGCTTGAAGCTTGTCAAAGCTCATCGACTAAAAATAGCTCGATTAAATGAATATAGCTTGATTGAAAAATATTCAACTACGAGACGACGATTGAGTGAGCAGTCAATTTTTTGCAATTGCAATTTTGTTGTTATTGCAGCTTTAATCAAACTACCAAACTTGACTAAATGAATGATTAAAGTTTGACTCTTGCTTTTTACAACAGATTTTGTTTCTACCAAGCAACTGAGTTTGATTCCAAGCAACGATGGTTGACCATAGTTTGCCTCATTGTACGCCGAACATAATCAACAATCTTCTCATTTTATCTTTCTAATGTTCCTCGGACATAACGAATGCATAGAACAGATGATAGAACTAATTGACTGAGCTTTGAATGAGCAGTGAAATAGCACATCCGAAACGTAACGTTTGTAATGCGGCAACGAGATGAGAGGAGGGCAACTTCACTCACTACTGCATTGGAAGGCAACGAATGAAGCTTCTTCAAGTGATTCAGATGCAGATCATGCAATAGCCTTAATGGTTTTTATTGGCTTGCAGTTCACTTGGAATGGTTAGATTGAGCGAACAAGCATAAAAAGAGAGCGAACTTACCGTTAGATTTCTTTGGTGGACTCTGATTTTTGATTAGTGCGTCGGTGGTCAAGCGTTTGGTCTTCAATCAAACGTATTCTTTCCTTTTATGCCAGTCAAATTCTAAAACAGCTTCTTATGATTCATTGTTTAGCACATACACACACTGCACTCTTGTGTCTTACGAACACCACTGAGGTATAAAATGCCTCAGTATGATTACAACCGATACAGTACACAGAATGAGCTTGACAAGCGAATGTAAGTGCTGCTGCATGAGCCATGGCTTGATTGGCACACAATCAAGTTCGCAGCTCAGCATAGCGACGAGTATAACAATAATAATAATAATAAAAATATAGTCGACAAGATTTGCATAAACGCAATGAACGAAATGAGCGAGAACAGGAACTTCGTTTGCATGTGCCATGTGCTAATATTGCCAAAAACTGTCGATAGCTGGCACTCCCAGCTTAGTTACAGTTAGTTGTGAGGATAGTGTATTCACAACTGTAAGACAACTGTTTATTACAGTTGTCTTTCATTCACATTTTGTTTGATATTCAAGTGGCGGTAAGCGAATTTTTACATTGAACTAAATACTAGTGAGAAAATCGATTCAATTAAAATCAAAATTGCTTCAGTAGGCGCTACAGGTTGCCTACTTTAGGATTTTATGCAAGTGCTGGCCTTGATATTTTATTGCGGTTTTCTGTAGCCGTATTTGTGGCGTGTGTGTTTCGTCGAATAATACGTCTCGAATATTACGTCACTCAAGTGTAGACATTCAATCCGCGAATTGGCCTTAATTTGCGGATTGTGCATGCTCCTTTTGCAATGATTTATCCCACGCTAAATGACACCAACATGAGCGCCAACTCGCTGAGTGACCAACTGATTTTGTACTACTGCTTATAATGTGTGTATCGATCTTTCTATCGGTCAACACATGGCACATTGGACGATGCAAATCGCATGCATGTCCACTGCTAGTATGTTTCGTAATATAAAGAATATCGGACACATTGTCTCACTACTAGGCTGCGGAATTTTTTGTGAAATTTTTATGCAATTTTTGTTGTGAGTGTAATATGTATATTACACGCCTATCGTAAGTATAAAGAGTAATATTACACAGAAATGCGCCCCAATCCGTCGCAAAAGCTCAACCAGTGTGTTATAACTCTATCTTACAGTGGGGATCACACAAGAGGTATGACAGGTTCGAAGATATCCGACAACGTCGCGGTGCGTTTCCAATTAAGAATCAACCTAGTAATGGTCGGGTTTACCACGTGTTGTCAACTTGATGATGATGTGAGTCAAAACCGTCCGAGACTTCTACACTTAGACCCAAGATTTGACAAAAATCAACAAAATTTGTGAAATTTTTGCAAAATGTGTAAATCTTGTGAAAAATTGCAAATTTTGTGTTTTGTGAAAAAATTGTGTTTCTTGTGAAATTCCGCACCCTACTCACTACACACAATTCAACAGCAATATCTAGGTTGACCTTTTGGTTGTCGTTGCAGTTGACAGTTCAGGCAGTATTACAGATAGTTCAAGCGAGTGTTAGTTCACCTGACTTTGGGACACTCTTTTCTTTGGTGCGGACGTCAATACAACAGCGGACGTAAAAATAAATGAACGATTAGCAAACGACTTGTCAAACTCAAAGTTGTGTTAGTGTGTGAATGACGACCAATGACGAGTGCTAGTGCACAACCACAAACAGCTAACTTCATTGTGATTGTTGCATGTTATCAAGTCATGCTTGTAATATCTTAAGCACCCATTTTCATTTGTTAGATTTGCCACTGGAATTTGATCACCAATTGAATGAACCACTAATGGAGTTTGTTTGTTTGTTTAGCATACACAACAAAAGTTGTAGTGCAAGGAAAAACACTTTCTTCACGTTCCTTGCCAATGCGTCCTCGCAATTTGCATTGCATCAAATGAACGAATGAGTGGTCAGATCGATTTTTGATTGGCCTGCCAACAACAAAATTCAGCAAACGCAAAAGCAGTAAGTTAGCACACAAATTTCACGACAAGCTGCCGACCAAATCAAAGATAAGTGAGCTCTCTTGATATCAATCGATTGCTATTGAGAGCCCCAACAGCTGCAAACACCCGATAGCAAACACGGGCAACAGCATTAAGCAAATTTAGCGCGTTTCAATTATGATCAATTGAACTAAAATATCCAAATGTTGAAACACAAGCATCACGTGTTAGCTTGCACTTTTGCCTTCTCGATGTAGGGAAAATATTGGCGGTGAAAAAAACTTGTTGTTGGCTTAACGTTAATAATTTTTCTTGTGTGAACTTCTTTCGACTCTGACTTCTTTTGAATGAAAATATTTCAATCTTAAAAGAACTTTGAACGTCGAGCAGTCGTTGAATGGACTTGCGTTCCATTGAAAGGTACGTTCGTGAAAGCAAGAGAAATAACTCGTGGCAAAACTCGATGACTTTTTTCATTCATTTAATCTCTTGATTGAAAAGTCAAGTGAAGTGAAGTGCAATCCATTCAAGCGTACTTAACTAAAACCACTGTCACTCACTGCTGTTCGAGCGACCCAAACGAACGATAATTTGTCTGTATTTTTCACTTCATTGGTCAGCGTCCGTTTTACGAGTGAGAATATTCGCACACTCGAGCTTCAATTCAATTCAATTCATTGAAGTCCAGTTGATGTCAGAATTCAGTTCATTAGTTGTTGCCTTCATTTCATTGGATGATGGAAAAACAAGTCGTTTTTTACTTTCATTTGAATTCACACACACAAAAGGTTTGTCTCTTATTCTCATCTAAGTTATCGCTAATTCATTTAAAAATTAAAAACTTGTCAATTGTGTGTGCGTGTGTGGTGCTCGTGTGAGATTTGCTTTCATTGAAAAAATGAAAATTAATTCTCTTCAATTGCTTATCTGAACTTATTTGAATATTCTATTCTCTCAAACAAAGAAAGTAATTCAATACAAAGAACAAATCGATGTCAATTGTAACTGAATCTTCAACTAATAGCACTTTATTATTATTTCTATCTATTGGCCATCAACATTGGCGTACGTCACACGTGCACATTCATCATCACTGCGGTCACGTAACCACCAATACACAAATAATTGCCATTGTATCGATCAATGACAACGACAAACAGGCATTTAAATCGAGCCGTTAGCGAGTGCAAAATTCATGCTTCATTTACGGCTAAACGTTTGGTGGGTCAAATCAAGACGTTAGATCGACAGGCGTTAAATTTGCGCAGCAACAGTCGCTCACAAGCGGCGGATTTTAATCATTTGAGCCAAAACTCCTTTAATTCATCAACTCAACGATTCCCAGGTAAGTCAAACTACTAACCAACAATAACTGATAGCAACCAATTACAACATCAGGTGTGTCTCTAGAAGGATGAAGCCTTTTTTAGCAATCTTTATGTCATCTTTGGTCATGTGAGTGGGCGATGAAATCAAATCCTTTCATGATCTGCCGATGTTTCAACCATTTTCCTTCTATTGCTGCTATGTGCAGATCGAATTGCTACTGACGCACAAGCGCATAGATTCGGTAGCCGTCATCTAACGTTACTGTTCTCGTACTCATGTGGATTGCCTATTCTAATGTCTATAATCTAATAACATACATACACACAGGTTCATTGAATTGAACCAGCGTACAATCAGTTCGTTCCAGCGTTCAACGTACAATTTTCAATTCATTGAGCGTCCGAGCGGCGATCGGATCAATCAATTGTCGACTACTTGTCACGGCTACCGGCATACATTCCGATCGACAGGAGTACACACATGACGGCGCATTGTAGCGCCAGAACAAGAAATGAGAAGAAAGAGAATCAAATCTACTAGTGTGCTTTTCGAGATATTGAAAAGAACGTCTCGATTGCCTTGCGTCTCAGATCGACGTCAGCACTCATCGATCGATCGATTGCAGCCGATCAGAAGTCAATTGACGAATAGATAGATGAAAATAGTATGACAAAAATAGCTTCAAACACTTGAATTTATCTTGAACGTCTATCACTCAAGTTGTTCGTGAAGAAGTTCACGAGTCATTTCATTCTGATATCAAATTGTGAATATAATGGACAAAAATCAAGTGGAACTCTCATATGAGCTGACCCGTTCACCATATGCCGCTTATTGTTAAGTATAGAGTTTGATGATCAATGCATTCAACGAAGCATCCATTCCTTGTCGTTTGACACACACAGTCAGCCTAATAGTATTTGAATCGGAAGTCAACATTGTCTTCCAATTCATAGCTCCAATGTTGACAATGACCACTCAACAGATTACTCGAAGGTATCTCGTCGTCTGTACCTCTCCATTTATTATTATTATTATGTGTTTATGTGATTCGTATTGAATATATTATAAGTTCAGATTACATAAGCAGTTTGTTGAATTGAAATTGAATTGGCCACTCGGACAGCAAAACAACTATTACAATCAGGCATACTGTTGGCCGCCTCAACGTTGCTTCAACGTCGGTTCAACGTCGATGAGATTTCTGCTAATGTTGGCCAACATTGCGGTGTCCAATAAATGATCAATCTATTGATGAGAATTGAGATTTGTGGCAGGCACACACTTGAGACGATCTCAAGTGAAAGCCAATCTTTTGATTGACATCAGAGTGGCGAGTGTAAGTCAAGAATGCACTTGTCGGGCGACCGACCGATCGAGCGTGAACGGACAAGAGAGAAAGCTCTCTTACTTTTAGATGGATTTAACTGACTTTCTGCTTTTATTATTTTTGTTCGTCATTTCGCAAAATAATCATCTTATTCTATTTTACGAGGTCGTCTTATTCGTTGAGAAGAGGAACATTGTGAAATCGACTCGACTGTATTATATTCACACTGTTTTGTTGCTCTCTCACTGACATGCGCCGTGTGGCGTCCTGTCAACTACCTGTCGCTCAGTTTGTTGCTGTTGTTGTTTGTCCGCATAAGGAGTGTGCAAATCGACTCGCTCGTGACTATTACACAGGCTATACTACACAAATTCCTTGGTGAAAATAACTTACACTAGCATAGAAGCATAACATATAAAAACTAGTTGACAATGCAAACGCATCGAGGCACATGAGACTTTTGCAACAAACTTGCAACTGGAACAAATTTGCATAGACTGTGTGCTGAAAAACATATAAACTAATCGATAACTTTTGTCCTATTTTCTCAATTATTTTTCAAACATTGTTCACACATCACAAATGAAACTGTAAAATTTGTAAATATTGGATACATCAATGTTGACAATCGCTTCGGAGAACAGAAAACAAGAAAAAATTGTCAACATTAAAGTTGACCGCCAGAATTAATGGTTCCTTCATCAATCGAATGCCATCGAAAACGACTAATAGTTCACACAATATTGAGCGAACAACAGACACGAACAACAACTGCAATTATAATAATAACAATATTAACAAACGATTACATGGCTCTTATAATTTTAGACGCCAGAATAGCAGACGGAGAAGCGCTACGAGCATTAAGATCAACAAAATCTCAAGCGTTCAACAATTCGATGGCTCAAGAATGTCAATAAGGCGCTCTCAGCGACGAAGTAACAAGTGGTCCCCCAATGCAACAAGTGCTAATGCCAAATTAGAGCCTAATGCTAATCAAACTAATCAATCAGAGAGCAGCGAATTGCAGCAGCAGCAGCAAGACGACGAGTCAGACTTTGGCTGGGGCTCTGATTTTGACGACTCTTCAATTGTTAGCGATGCATTGTCGTTTGCCTCATCAGAAGACGCAGTGTTTGAGTCGCCATCGATGCCGTCAAACGGCTCATCAAAAGTGGAACGGATTGATGTACCTAGCGTCACTGACAGACGACAGCCATTGACAACAGTGTCAGCGCAACATTGTTGGCACGATAAAGGGAATGTAAAAATAACTCATCCCAAGAGTAGTAGTATTAACACCAACACGTCATCTGCTAGTGCCAACAGCTCATCGACAGCTATCACAAAGCATTATAATGTGGCATCCTCTACGAACAACGAATGCCATAGATTGGGTGCCGAGTTGGACGATGTGATTCATTCACGTGGCACAGTTGGTTGTTTCAAGCGTCTCGATGAATGTTCAGCTGATCAACAACAATCAACAATAGGCAGCTTTGAGCACGACACTTTGCCCGACATCAACGACAACAACAACAACAACGATGATGATGATGATGACGAAGAGGATATTCAAAGCTTGAGAGAGCGCCGAGGATTCAAGCAAATTCGAGAGAAACTCGAGGCCATAATTGATCGACGTTTAGCGTCGTTCAGTGAACAAACCCCCACTAATAATACATCCACTGTTGCAATGGAAAAAAGTACTAATAGTAAAAATAAATCCATGTCTGTGGCTAATCTAATCAAATTCGAGACAACAATGCAAACATTATCAAAGTGTAAAATTGCAAGTCTTTCGAGTTTGCACATTGCTCAAGCACCGGCGACACTGTCACGACAACGACAGCAATCACACGATGCATTGCAATCAGAAACAAAGATTAAAAGGACCGCAGGCAATGACATTCCGATGCCACCCCCACTTCCGTTGAAACCGTTGACTCTTGTGGAGAACTCTTGTGTCTACGATTCGAAGCATCATAATGCAAGCAATAATAACAACTTGACTGAGCAACACAATCAGCAGCAGAAGCAACAACAACAACAGAATCAACAGCGCCACAGTGTTATTCACAATATCCACAACGACGATAGTAAATTTCGTTCGGCTTCGTCGTTGTCTCACAGTGAATCTGAACTGGCGGTCGATTTTGATCGTCAATCGCACTGTTCGTCGTCGTCAGCTAGCGGCGCAAGCAGTCACGACAGTGGGCACGGCAGTGCACGTGACGGCAGTTGCATAACAGGCGCCGAAAGTGTGCGTAGTACAGAAAGCAGCGCCACGTGCCACGTAACGGACGACACTCACTCCAACAGTGGCAGCTCAACTTGTTACAGCGATCAATCGGCGAACCAGCGACATCTATCATCCTCGTCGCCGGTGTCCAGTTACGATTCGTGCCTTTCGGCTCGTAACAGCGCCCATTCACGCTGGTCAACTGCCACTGTGGACACAACGACGCTGGGATCGACGGGACCAACGACGCCGAATAGTGCAGTTACTGCAGCAGCAGCAGCAGCAATGCAGCAACGTAACTCAACACCGACATCAAAATCCACACTAGGGATATCGATGGTGCAAGAGTTAATGTTACGACTTGAGCATCGGCGAGCATTGTTAGAGCAACAATCACAATCACAACCACAACAGCAAAAGCACGAGGTGGCCGACGCTCTTGCGAGTTCACCATCTCGTGAAATGCCATGCGATTCGAAAAAAAGTGCTCAACGCTCAGTCAGCGAACAACTCGAGCATCAACGGCTCATTTCTATTCGAGTCAATCAGAGGCCACGTCGCAAGTCAGCGCGCGATGTTACAGCCAAGCTCGCCTCCTGCTCCTCCTCTTCCTCAGATAATTGCTCTAAGCCATTCAATTGTTCGATTGTTTCACGTACGAACGAGCTCAACACAACCTCAAAGTCAAACATTGATCCTGACAACATCGACAAATGTCACAAAGGACGAACAGAGTCAGAACAAGCCGCTAGTATTAAGCAAGCCGTTAGCTTACGTCAACTTGTGCAAGATGTTGTTGAGAATTGCGAGCAACCGAATCGCTTGTCCACTCTAACAATGCACATTTTGAGACGCAGCGAATCATTCAACAGTGATCTGGCACCCACTGGCGAAACATTGTCGTCATCATCAACCCTGAGCTCATTGTCGTCAGGTACGCACGACGAATTGAGCGCACCAGCGACTACTCAACAACAATCCTCACCTCCATCGACGACGACGTCTAATCGACGACGACAACAACAACATCAACAGCTATTGACGAAACATACAAGTGTCGCAGCATCCGATGATCATTTAGAGCAGCACAATATTGAAATGTTCCATTCAAACAGTCAGCACTCAATGTCGGTGAATCATTTGAATCATGCATGTCATCACACGGATAACCAATTGGTAATAACGAGCGATGTGGCTCACACACAGGCGAAGCCGACATTAACGCACTTCTTTCGGTCACAATGGCGTACATTTGCAGGTCTTAATACAGTGTTTCGAATGCCCAAAGTAAAATTACGTAACAGTGACAATGATGAGTCAGTATTCACATCACACGATAATGGCAAGCAGCGACATCATAAGCAGCACAATCAAGGTGCGACCAAATCATCCAAATCAAGTCAACAGCAGCAACGAGCAAATATCAAGCAACACCGCTTTCTATTACACCACACCACCGCATCAAGTAGGTGTGGCTTGAAACCTAGCTGGGCTCGAAAACGCAAATCGCAAAATGCCAGTTCGAATGCTGAAGGATCTGCCAGTGTAAACATGCGAACATTGTCACAGGCAAGCCAGGCCGCCAGTGACAAATTACGTTTCGACGAAGACGAAACGTGCTCATGTGCAATCAGAGATCCCACCAATGTCAGTGTGCCGTGTGGTCATGATCACGTGCTCCCCCAAGCCAAATGCATGCAAGTTACGGAGGCACAACCGTCAACTCCAGCCACTATATGCCCCCCTTCGTCCATCGATCGATGGAGTGCCGGCCCGTGGACACCGTTGCGCAATGTTGGCCCCAGCGAACGTTTAGCCGATCATTTTGTTACGATATCGAATCGACGACGTTGGCGTTCGACACATTTATTTAGCGATCACATCAGCAGCGATGACACGCCCATCAACCACAAGCATCCGTCCAACAACGAACATCATCCTATCGATAGAGACCACCCTATCGATTCCACAAGGCAGCCAATAAATTACCGGACAGGTGCAAACATGACAATTGGCTCAGCTGGCATTTATGGACCATCGCGAGCGCCCATAACACGTCCTAGTCTGTCGAAATTGTCATACTTCTTGCCGGAGCCCCAGAACGGCATTACTCCCACAACGCTTGGTACATATCAGGCCGATCATGCGTTCATGCGGTCATGAAGTCGAGTGTTGACAATGTGTTTTGAAAAAAAAATACAATGAGTTTTACAAAATATAATTTCACTGTGAAACTATAAACGATCTATTGGTGATTATTGCCTTTATTGTTGTTGTTATTCATATTGTAAATGATAATTAAAGAGATTTAAGAGATTGTTTTGTTTTGTTTGAGAGACAATAAGAAATCATTGTTCTAATTAGCTGTTGAATTAGCTGTCGTCTGCTTATGCAGACGACAATCACTAGTCGACTCCCTGTATGTTCACAATAATTAGTCACAAAGTTAAAGTGTGACCAAAAAATAAGTGTGTTCTTGTTTCTGTGTGTGGGTGTGTGTCAATAATAAGTAATGATAAGAAGAGGTCATGCTGTCAAGGAGGTTGTAGGTGAAGATACCACCGAACCGAGTGAGTGTACAAATAATGCGCTCAACAATGACGACACGAGCACTGCGAAACTGACGAGCATTGTTGGCTGAGATCCGCTGCAAATGTCGCGACTGAAATCGCGACAAGTAAACACAAATTCACGATTTTTTGGTTGCATCAATATGTCGACGGCGGTAGGCGACGAGTCCGAGCATCGGTCGAGCACGACACGGCTGATGCAATCACGGTATTGATACAGTGCACTGTGCAAATATTAAAAATGTTTCGAAAAGATTCGTTAGTCGATGAATTGATTGATTAAGACAGATGCTTGATCGTAGGGACAAATCTTACCAGCAGAGACGACGTTGCACCTCGTTGCCACTGCGCGAATCTTGCCACGAGCGTCTTTGATCGGCGAGATTGTCCTCGCATTCACGCGTGAATGGGGCCGCCCGATTCGGACAGTCGCTCAGCATGTCTGGTCCTAATAAGTCGGCGCCAATGATGCCGCTGCCGAGGCCGCCACTGGTCAGACGATCGAACGCCGACACTTGATTGCCGAGGCCGCCACGGAAGC
The DNA here is from genome assembly GCA_019968535.1 of Fragariocoptes setiger. Classification (NCBI taxonomy): domain Eukaryota; kingdom Metazoa; phylum Arthropoda; class Arachnida; order Trombidiformes; family Phytoptidae; genus Fragariocoptes; species Fragariocoptes setiger. The sequence goes on along the minus strand of JAIFTH010000182.1, from coordinate 27,982 downwards.
CGCCAGCGCCCATAAAACCATTGTTGGCACCGGCGAGTCCGAAACCGTCGTTGTACGGATTGTTGTAGCGATCCCATCGTTCGCGCTCACTCGGCATCAATGTATTGAAACGCGATCCTCCACTGTAGATGGGCCTCTGCTGATCGTATGGTGTGTATTGTTGTGCCGCGAGTGAGCTGCCACCATTGTAGGATTGTTGCTGTGAGCCAGAGTAGGATTGTTGTTGGGCATAGTAGCTACCGTTCACCATGCAACGCCATGCCAAATCGGAGCCCCGATCCAGCAGATACTCGTTGATCATCTCGGCCTCGCTAGCTTTGCATTGCATCCGAGCGTGCTGTTCGGCGCACTGCTTCAACGATTGATAATTGATACACGCCGCGGTGCTGGGCAAGCCCATGTAGTTGGATCCTGACGCCACTGCCGCCAGCGATTGGCCCAAGCCCGACGTGAACCCGAAGCGTTCCTCGCAATTTCGTATTTCAGCACCTCTATAGCAGTTCGAATTTTGCCAATTACCGTCGGAATTGCAACCATTTTGTTCGAGGAAACGCTTGGCTCGAATTATGGTGTCAGTGTTAGTGGCGCTCGGAAAGTTGGACGCAATACAAGCCGGTGTTGTGGCCAACAGGCAGTCCAAATTTATCCGCACCATTCTAATCATTATTGAGAGTATTAGTATTAGTAATTTTAGAATAGAATTGTAGGAAAGAGTAAAAGGGTTATTATATTATAGTTTCTTATCTCTATCAAATGCTAAATCAACGTTATCAACGAAAGAGTGATGGATAGTAAGCGAAGATGAGGCAGCCAGTGATGTAACACTTACCGACACGTCGTGGACAAACTATTGGCCACCGTTGGAACCGAATAAGGCGGCCCACTGCTGATAGGATATTGCGAAATCGGTCCATTGGAACCTGTCGATTGGATGTCACGCAACACGTCCTGCTGGCAACGCATGAGGCGTACTGAATCGCACACGCCCCCACCGCCGTACGATTGTGCGTCCGACAAAAATATACCTGTCAATAGAGGCCACAAGAACATCCTTATTGTAGTCGTTATATTATTGTTGATGAACTAATGTTTCTTGATAATTTAAAAAATCTATAAGTCAAGTTTGAATTCATATCAGAATGATTGAGTATCTTCAATTATCGATCTCGAACAGAACCGAAGTTTGAGATTCAGTAGCAATTGGCTAAATCTGATGGTTGTGTGTGACTCACACGAGCAAAAGCATCGAATGCCATAAAATCTATTAGCACCAACAACGGTAACGCCGTTTGACATTATTTTGAAAAATGATTCTCCATGGCTTCGCATCAGTTCATTCGCATGCTGCATTAGGTTGACACTATGCGTGCGTGTGTGCACGATCATCACGTTCACTTGTTTACATAATTCAATCCATTTGACTTTGATGACACACTGTTCGTTCTTTCGATCCTCGGCTATCATTATTTTCATGTGGAACTAGAGCACATCGAGATCTAGAACAACAACAATGATAGATATAACAAAGCTTTGAGCGAACTAGGTTACTCATTCTCATATCGCTATTTTTACTAAAGTCGATGTCAAGTTTAAATAAACAAGCCACCGATAGCGGAATGATGTTGCTCCTGTTGTTGTTGTTGTTGTCGTTGGCCAGCAACCGGTAGTACAAACAACACTTTCGCTCTCACTTTTCAGTTTCAATTCTCGATTTTGTTCTCATTCCAATTGTGCATTGCATCCATGTGTGCAATATTCATTTCAACGTAGCTACGAGGTTATTATCAACAGCAACGCATCAGTAATCATCGAATTCAGTGCATTGTTGCCGTTGCTGTTGCTGTTGCTGTCGTTGTTGTTGGTCTGCTGGCAAAAGTATTGACTAAGGCTTGCAGTCAACCAGGTAACAGAGGCCAACAGCAACTAACAACGACTAACCGTTCGCTAACAGCTCGAAACAACTGCTAGTATTATACGGGCCGTATAGCTGACGCAAGAGGGCTGCTTTCGAATAATGCGATGCGATACGATACGACACACCACGATATTCATGACTAACAGAGACCAATTTGCTGTGACGAAAGTGCAATAACAATAACAATAACAAAATAATAATAACAATTGTAAAAAGGTTGCATTTCGCGGACATATTCACGCGCCATTCACGGAAACGTATCACAATTTGTCGTGTCGTCAATCAATCGTGTATGCTAACTGGGTCAACGACATCCCAATGAACGTGAAAATGACGACAACGACATCATCACCGATGATCTCATTTTCCCGTTAATGTTCAACATCGACACAGAAATAACAACACAGCCATTTGTTAAGTTCAAAATGGCTTCGAACACAAAATGAGCTCTGTGTGAAACGAATATGAAATCGATATCTTGAGAAACAACTTACCTTTCCAGTGTAATATAAGCATCAGTGGCAATGAGCCACTGATTAAGCTTGCAGTTATGAATGAATTATACATCTTCTATTGATTAGAGCGAGATCCGTGTACGTGTGTAACAAGATGCCGGTGTAAATTTACAATAGTTGTGGTTGCCTTCAATAGTTGTATCGATAATATATCGATTGGCGATTTTTTTCTCGATTGAATGTGTTGTTGATCACAATGAATTTTATCGTGAAAAATTTATTGCGAATCCAATTGTCGAGCTGTAATTGTCAAACTGTTGAATTATAAACATATTAGAGATTAGATTATAATAGGAATTGATTATCGATTTCAATTGATTTCATTCTAGTTGGGTCATGAATAAAGCTGAAACTTTGACAACTATTCGATTGTCCTTCTGTCTATCTAAGTAGTTGTTATTCTAAGACTAACTGTGTAATAAAAGCCCTCAAGTTTCTTCGGAAATACATTTACTGTTGGTAGCATAAAAAAGGAGCCACAGCTGTTTTTATGCTGCTCAAAGAATAAATGAGTCGCTATGAGGGCCGCTTGAGGTCGAATCGCTTTACAACTCGATGCTTCGTCGAGTCAAATCTGTTGTCGACAACTTGGGCGATTCGACCTCAAGGCGGCGCTCATAGCGAATCATTTATTCTTTGAACAGCATAAAAGCAGCTGTGACTCCTTTTTTATGCTACCAACAGTAATTGACGAATTTGACTATTCATAGAACTGAACTGACTGACAGTCGATTGAATTTGTTCTCCAATTGGAGATTGACTGGCTGACTAACTGACTAACGTCAACAACGACAATTCGTCAGCAAGAAGACAAGTTCAATGTCACTGACGAATCATGCAAGAAATAGAGACACATTTCCGATGTTATTCCTTGATCTCAAGTATTGCAGCAGTCAATCTTTTACTCTCACTTTCTATTGATAGCCGGACAATAAAAACAAATAACTTATTCAAAATGGTTGTTTAAATTGTATAGACTTGTCCTTGAATATTGAATCTTGACTTGTTGTGTTTTGACACAGACACACGCACTCACAAAAGTTTCTGACTTCCAGGTCTTGAATAGCAGCAGAGAGTGTAACCACTGCTAACCAGACACTATATAATCCGTTACTACACTCGACAACAGCTCTATCAACAACAATAGCAACACAAAGACATATTTAATACGTGTTGATTTTAGTTGTTGCGTTAAACTGTCAAATACAGAGATAAAATGCTTACTTTATGACTTGAACACACGTCGAATAGGTTGAATATGTTGAATACTTTGTCAAGCTTGTCGAGTGTGAACAAGCTACTGTTTAGCTACTGTTAAGAGTTTAAACAGTGTGTTGAATGGATTTAGTATTTAGCATACTAAATGAGTATTTGTAACTAACAGGTGAGACGACATTGACTACGACTAAAGCCCCAATTAAAACTGAACTGCATATGACGATGACAATAAAGATGATGACGACGACGATAACAATGACAGCTTCGACTCGATGAAATTGTTTTTGTTATTATTACAATTATTGTGATTGTGTGAATGATGAAAGTGTTGAAATGAAGGATTTATTTCCTCGTTTAGCGCTGTTGTTGCTTCTGCTGCTGCTGCCTATCTTAACTGCTTGTAAATAGCAGATTAGTTTTCTCACTCAATTAACGGCCTCAAATGTATCTGCGTCTCAATTGATTTCAATTGATTGTAGTCTTCTAAGATTAAGTCAGGAACAATTTGTCGACAATTTATGTTGCTAGCAAGTTTTTGTTTGAATTTTGACGAGCTTGATTTATCTTATCTCATCTGACCACCGTGACATGCAACGACAATGACGAACTCATCGAGTGAGCTCGAAACGAGCTTAACATGAGTTTCGTTAACACTTTGTGAAACTTTCGAACATTCGAGAGAAAGCACCTCACTTACATCGGTAATCCAACTAATCAAAAGCAGCAGCAGCAGCTTGCACGTTGTAGATTTGATGTGAGATGTCTGTGAGATTGAAGCTTCACACTTCAAGCTTCGCTTGTCATCAACCGAAGTTGAGTTCGTTAGCTAACACAGATTGTTGTTCTTCGAAAGGGCGCTGTGTTCGTTCGATGGCTTTGTTTGTATTGCTAGTCTCGGTGGTTGCTTGGTGCCGACTACGTGTCGCATTGTGTCGCTGTGAACGCCCAATAATGAACTATTATTCAACTAGAATACAAGTGGCCGAGCGTACACACACACACACATTGCGGCACTAGCGATTTCTTCTTACTGCCATACAAACATCTGTGTGTATTCCGATTGTTGCATGGCGCTAGTCGATCGTCACTTTGGCGCGCATGTTGCATTCGACACGTAGTGTTAGTAATAGCGAACAAGCGCACTTAGTATGTCTGTGTGTATGTTGAGAGACATAACACAACTGAAAAGTGCAGTTTGAAGGACAAATCAAGCGGCACGCAATCAAAAACGAAGCTACTTCTTCCGAAGCTACAATCCCAATTGAGTTGCGAATTGTGTGCTACTCAATTGTGTTCCACTTGCACTCGTTCACTTTCACTTGTTCACTTGCACTGATGATGAGCTATCAGAAACATCATTGCTTATAGCTCAGAAGCAGTGATTTGCAGTGTTGTCTAACGCACACATGCACAATTTGCAATACTATTCACGCCAATTGTATGCCTCAACATCAACGCACAGTATAATCAACGTTAAACGTGAGTCCTCAGAACAAAACAAAACAAAACGATCTAGAATAAGAATAAGCAGCATCAGCTGATTGCGTGCTCAATCAAACCAAGTCCATGCAAATCAAATCGCTGCTTAATCGATTATTGCGTCAGCATCATTCATTCGACACGCTTATTATTATTGTTATTATTATCATTGGTACTGTACAGTGTTTTACCTGTTGCCCTGCACACGTAACAGTGCTCACTCCAGCTAACAGTAGTTGATGTTTTTTTTCTCTTATTCTGACTGCTTTTTGTCCTTTTTGTCGACTTTTATCGACATACGATCACTATGAATATTTCATCATAAAGTAAAAGCAAATATCCCACAAAAAACGCTACCGAAATGACGCTTGACCTCACTCAGCTTCCTCACTAGTGATGAAAACTCTCATGAAAGCTAATTTTTTATGTGTGTGTGTGTCTGCAGTGGCTAGAAAGTCGCGTGCCAAAACGCGATTCAATTTTGCTTGTTTGCTTGATTTACGCTACAGTTGGTGGTTACAAGTAATCGCCAATTGTTAAAATATTGGAGTGAAAGGAAATAGAATACGAAGTTTCTCGAGAATCTGTCGAAGAGATTATCTTACAAAATTAGAATAAAAGATTTCTTTTTTCACGTTTTTCTCTTACTCACTTGGCTAACAACAACACTACTAGCACTTGCGTCACAATATGGCACTCGATTCGTAAATTCTTTTGCAAGAGATCGCTTTTAGTTTTTTGCTATTGGCATTGCTATGCTCTTACACTCAATGCTGCCAATGGCGTGATATTGCGTTCCAGAAAACAACACACAATCGACGGAACTTACCGTGAACACTATGGCACTGTTTTGTTCGCTTGGGTTTTTTTACTTTTATCACCTGATATCGTGATACCTTGAATCGGTTAGTTACTTTCTTTAACAAGTGACGATGCTGTGATTTTTTGCCGTTTCCGTTGATCTTAACAACTTCTTAATTTTTTGCTTAAAAAGTTTGACGATTGAAAATATGCGCTCACAATTGATTTTGTGTACGTGTGTAAGCTCACTTGATGTCGTAATTGTGCTCGAAGAAACTTTACTCGATTCAAAAATATTGCACCCCACGAATGACTCGACGAATTGTATAGGCAAACGCGTGTTGATAAAATTATCAAGTTCAATAGTCGTACGCCAATGTGCGCTTATTATTCTCGCTAATGTTGACTGTTAATGTGAATCGATATTCTCGATTTGAGGATAAAAGAAGCTTTCAATTTGAAATTTGAGTGCTTGCTGTTGTGTGTGTTTATTGATTGAGGTGATGACTTGAAATGATTAACCTCACTTGTTTCACTCAGACATTATAAAAATAGAAACAAACATCTATTGGTGCTGGCTATTGTTGTGGTTGTTGTTGTAATTGACGAGCTAGAAACTTGAAGTTCGATGTCGAAAATAATCTCTTGAGGCTAAGCCTTTAGGTTTTTTAGTCGAGTGATTCTGTTGGAAAGTTTCTTAGAGATTCTTACCAAGTTGAGGCTGAAACAATAACTATAGGAGTCTTTTGATTCCAGGTAATGACAATATCGTTGTCTTGATTGCTGTTGTCAAGTGTGTTGTGCTGCTGCACCTACGTGTGTGGCAATTGCTTACATAGTTTTATATAAATTAAAATTCGATTAAGTGACACACAATCGACAAAGACCTTGAAAATTGTCAAGGTGTGTCCAGTTGATGATCGCTTCTCTGTCTTCTTACAAGAATAGCACTTGTGGTGGAATGCAAATAGAAAGAGAAATAGAAAGTTTTGGTGACAAACTTTTACTCAGTTATTCATCTAATGATTTTTTTTTCTTCTGTTGAATTTGTGTGTTAAAACAATATTTGCTCACTGATGACTTTCTAGTTCAGTATTACTGGTACAAATTTCCACTATTCTTTTCGAAGTTCAGACCAGAAACAGAAGTTTGTCGTGCTGTGTGTGTGTTTAGACTACCAGATAATACAACATGTGTATATGTGTGTGTCTGTGTGGTGAATCTATGGCAATACACGCACGCACAGAATCATGTGTCGCACAAGTCCATAAGCCAAACAGGTGCATACAGGTGATAGACTAACAACAACAACCGCAAAGAAAAGAGAAAGAGTTCGTGACTCCAATCAATCAACCGATATTCACTTCTCCACTATTAGCATCCAGCAGTAACAGCTTATTTTCAATGCAAACCGAATTGCTGTTAATGCTGTACTATCTGAGTTATTAACTATTGTTATTGTTATTGCTATTCTACAGCCGGCTCAGTGTTGTCGTTGTCGAAATCAACTTTACGTGTGTTGTTGCTTTTTAACGCTTAAATGAATGCCAAACTCACGTTCTACACACGACAACATATAGCTAAAGATTGCACTTGTTGCTCAGCTTGCAACTCTCACTAAAACTTCGTTCGACTGGTTTATTTCATTTCATCTCGATTCGTCCAGGTTCCGTTGGCAGTCGGTAGTTGTTCGTTATTAGTTGGCCGACTTACTATTCTCGGTGTTAGAGCGAGAAATACTTGCTAATGTAAGCTTAAGTATATAACGATGATTCAGATGATGCTGATGATGATTCATTCGTTGGTGCTCATTTTGAAATTTTGCATTCACTCGTTTAGCATTATATTTTCATACGCGCACACAATTCATGTCACTATGTTATCGGGGCTATCGATGTTATTGCTATTACTTAACCACTGTTCACTATTATTAAACTGTTTTCGTTTGTTCACTTTCACTGTTTGATACCCATTTTTGTGCTTGTAATGATGTTGGAAATGATTGTAACGTTACCTTTGTGTCTTGTTGTTGTTGTTTTGCATTCACTAACTATATAGCAGCCATCTTATTAATGCTGCATACAAGTATGACAGCAGCTATTTTGCACACAACTTGTATTTCAGGCCACTTCAAATTTAACTCCTGCAACTTATCAACTGTCCAACATTGTACGTGTATTTTCACTCTTTGCCGGCTGACTATACCGTTGCTTGCTTATTGTTGGCTCGATCACTATCGTTCGTACCATTTATGTTCCATCATGTTGCAGTGTCCGTTCGCACTCGTGTGTTTGTCCGTCATCAAGTCGTTAGTCATGATGATGATTATTATTTGTTGAGGGTCCTGGCGAAACACACACAAGCTCAACTATATAGAGGCCAACATTGGTGGCATCTAGTTAACTGTTCAACTGTTATCGTAGATACTGTTATATGGTCCATGTTCGATAAACAAATAGACTCACTACTATAACGGCCTACGTATTGGCTGATCGATTACGATCCGAGCTGAAATTATGCAGCTGCCGCTGCTTGTGCTCATTTACGTTTACTTGTTTGTGTGTGTGATGGCTCATTTATCCATGACATAACCTATGAAATAAACTGTTTGTTGTTATGACGAGCGTGCGTGAGTGTGTAAATCGATACCTTGGTAACATATCCATCATTTTTATCGCCGCGTGTGCTCCAATTTTGCATTGACAGTGACACAACAGCCACGACAATATTTTCATTTTCATTCTCATTCTTACTGCAAGTATAAGAGCAAGCTTCGTCAGCGTGAGATATTAATTATTCAAATACTTACCGAGTGTTATTGAGTGTCATGCTATCGATGTGGATGATACTCGTAGCATATGAAGGGCAACAGCAGTAGCTCAACGAAAGCCGGCCAAGCCAACATAACTTCATTCATTTTTTCGTTCAACAACAGCAATATGGCGACACAATATGCTGTTTAGCTTGCATGTTTTGCTAGAGGATATGTGTAGAAAACATTACCATGTCATAAATGAAATAGAATCGAATCAAAATGAATTGTTTATGCTGTGCGAGACAATGCAAGTGCACGAGCGTGAGCGAGAGCAATTGTTGTAAGAACGGAGTTGGCCAAGCTCACCAAGTAGTGCACGCCAGTACGATATCGTGCAACTTGGTGTTGTGTCGTTCCGTGCGGTGCCGTGCCGTGCTATATCATGTCAATTGTTGGCAAGGCAAGGCAAAACAAGACGAGGCAAGACAGAGCTAGAAAATACAAGAGCAAAAGTTATTTAACTTTAAAGTGATATTTCTATTCGATCTCAAGTGATTCTCGAGATGAAATGCATTGCCATTGTAGTTTCATTCACCGACAGAGATATCAATTGCTGCATAGAACAAACAGTGGTAAGACAGTAGCAATCGATCGAGTTGTCAATATTTTATCGTCAAGTGTGAATAGTATCAGCCATAGCACTGCCGTTGTTTCCACTGCAGTTGTTGAAAATATGCCATGGAAACAACACAATTTGATTGATTGACAGCATAGCAGGCAGGTAACTTGGCTGGCAGGCAGGTTGATCACTGCTGGTTGTGTGCTAGATTGCGCGTTGCCACGCGCGTAATAGAGACGATCGTGACATTCGCGATGAAGGAAACAAACCGAGTACAAGGAACAAAGCGTGGCACATTGTTGTTGCCGCGCTAATGTTATCACTGTTGCAGGTGCATCGAAAATGATAATAAATAAATAAGCTTGTTCTCGAGCAAAATTTAGCAATCGTTCACACATGAAACGGTTAAAACTGAGAAGCTCTGTTTCATCGAGGCACTAGAAGAAGATAAAAGTCAGAAAAAACGCCAGGTGAGCGTACCATTACAATGTGAAAATTTAGCATAACTGAGTTGATCAGTTGGTTAGATTAGTTAACAGGTCACGAATCCAGAGAGACACTAATGATGGCCGTGATGGATGCCAACAGAGCTACCGGCCATCACGGCAGAGTGATTTTTTTCGTCAGTTAACATGTAGATAACTACTTTCTCTCGACTTCAACTTTCGTTAGAACATAAAATGTTTATTATTATTGTTGCCATCGCCATTGACAATGTCTAACATCTCTATGATATGATGTCGTCATAATAATTTAAGCTTGTGTTGGCTTTGGTCTCGATTCAACGCGATCAATAATCGATTTAACACGATCGGTGGGATTCGTGTCGATGGGCGGGGAATCATCATCCGAGGCGCTTTGTTTCGACAACAATTGCTCCATCGGATCATCGATGGGCACATCGCTGGCATTACTCACCAGTTCTTCAAAGTCTGTCTCGGGCTCGCTACCTAGAACAGCCGTCGTAGTTTCAGTCGCGATAGACTCACTCGAAACTCCTGGCTTCGGTTTGACGTAGCTCTGACTGCTGATGTTGAAATCGCGCACGTCTTCGTGAAACAGCTGCTGGGGCGCTTTTGTGGGGCGCCACGCATCGGTTGTCGTCGGTGTCGGCCAGCACCAGCGTCTCAGGTGCTGGCGCCTCAATGGGAATGGCCGAGCGCGGATCCGAGAGTATGCTACGAATCAACTCTAGTATTGTGTCCTGCTCGACGACCACGCTTGATGCCCTGTGCAATCGTTGTGTCGAATGAATGAATCCGTTTTGGGGCAAACTGACGTATTGCATCAGCTTGGGTGCGATTTTGGTCAGCACTTTGTAGTAACGATCGAGCTCGAGCTCTACCGTAACCTGGTTCAATTTGAGCTGGTCCAGTGTGTACACAAGATCGCTTCAGGTGGCGCGCATGAATCATGATGTTTTTGTAGGCCTCGCGGAACACGAGCGCCTCGAACATTTCGAGCCACCGTTTCTGGTGTTGGGTCAGCAAGCCAGGTGTCCATGTGTTGTCGCGCGTACGCAATTTCAGCTCCTCCATCACGTGCTTTCTCGTGTACTCCTCGGTGTCGGGATGCGCTGCCACGTAAGCGAGCGTGTCGAGATACTCGGGCGACACCTCGTCGTCTCGGAACCATTGTTCGGTTTTGTCGCGATACACCACTTGCAAGATTTTCGACGCCCTCGACAGTTCATCGCCGTCATGCTCAAGTAGCCGTTGCGACGAAATGTGTCGATCATTTTGTTCATGAATGCCTTGTCGTCACCGGCATCGATCGGGGGCGCACTCTTGACGCCGTCCAACTGTGCCAAACTGATCGCCACCAACTCGACCACCAACAACAATGATGATGCCGGTCTCATTTTGTCTGTGTTGCTCTACTACTTCTACACGTCGTTAGTTTTTCGTTATATCAACTTTTGTTCGTCTAATCTAATTACCTTGTGAATCGTTTGTTAGCGATATCTTCTTTGCGATTCTCTCGATGAGAATTCGGATTTCCCATCAAGCAATGATTGAATATAGTGAGCGAGTTGAATCGGCGGCGAAGGAAATGACATGAGCATCATCCGATCGAATTTCCTTTAAACTAAAAATAAATCACCCAGGAGCAATCTATTCGACAATGAAGCAGAAAAACAAACAGTGTTCTTCATGTGCGAAAATTGTGCTCGTTGCACATGAACTGGTACGTTGCACACATTTTTTATCTATTATTGCAATAGCTGCGTTCTTATTGGATTCGATGAGCGGCTTTGAAACGAACGAACTAATGCGCTCCAATCGGATCGAGTTGAATTTGTCCGCAAAATTCGTTTGAATTCCATGATAACACGAGCGAACGACGATCGCCGATTCAACTCGTGTGGCTTCACTGTCCATATTATTGTATGAGGCGGATCGATATCGACTCTAATGGGGTACCTGAGTGTGAGAAGAACAGCAATTGCTCTTGACTTATGCTTGCAACCTCATTGGATGTGGTCAGACTTGCACTTAGTTGATCGATGTTGAGCTCTAATTTGAACACATGCTTTGCACATCATCAATTCGACGATGCCAACCGAAGACTCTTCCAATTTGAATATGGTCACTGTCATTTTCTCAACGTTGACGAAGTCGACGATGACTTGGATTGAATTTTGGATCGCAAAAGTCCAAAGTCAAAACTTTGTCGCTTTAATGATTAATTAAACTTTGGCAATTGTCCAGTTGACTCGGCGCGATGAAAATTTTTGTAAGCATTTGTGCGTGAGCTTTGCAGTATCATGTTTCAAACACCCAGTACATGATCAAAATGCTCGATGATTTTCATTAATAAAAATAAAAGCCAAAATCAGATACAGCTGTATGGTACAGTCACTGTACTTCTCGATGTATAAATTATGAATGTAAAATATGGAAACAGAGAAATGAGGCCATCTTAGCACAGCTGCTTAATTTATTTATCACAGTTTATTCAGCAAATACAATGGTTGTATTCTGAATTATCGGCTGGAATTCATCGATCGGGTGTTCATTGAATTATTGCTCATCGTATTGTTTAGATCACACTTTATTGTTGATCTCCAAAACCAATTCCTGATAACCAATTAAAACAATAGACGAAGACCACAAGATGAATTCGTCAATGGTCACATCGTCGTCGTCGTCGTCCGTCAACACGGGCCTTGATTACGAACAACAGATGTCACAACGTGTGTCCACAATACAATTGGGCTCTAGGTGAGCACAAGTAAACAGTACACTCATTGATAGTGTTGTGGCCTTTCTCATGAGGCTTTTTTCTCCATCATCCCCATCATGACGAATGTTCACAACTCTGTCGATGAGCCAATGAGGACAACAATCATTTCACTTGCTCGAAACAAAACATATCTGTGTCTAATATTGAAACTTTTACAAACATTGATGATTCCATAATTAGAGCGCCAGCAATAGTGACCAACAAGGATGGCTCAATATCGATCGAGATCGACGCCAACAACGACAACAGCGGCTTCTACGTGCGCTGGGAGAATCTCACGTTGACGATTAATCCAGCGTGGCACGAGTTTAAGGCGCAACCGAAACGTATATTGCAATCGTTGAATGGATACTTTTTGTCGGGCGAACTGGTGGCACTGATGGGCCCGTCTGGAGCCGGCAAAACAACCCTGCTCAATTGTTTGAGTCTAAAGCATGGCTCGAATTTGACGGGCGACATTTGGGTGGTGGGCAAGCCAAAGGTACGCATGGCCATTGTGCCACAGCACGACGACTTTTTGCCCCAATTCACGGTCACCGAGACGATATTCTATGCGTCGCGTTACAAGAATCGAACGCATGAGATCAGCCATCGAGCGGTCGTGCGTCGTGTCATCAAGCAGCTCGGCTTGGACTTGTGCAAAGACAATTGGGTGACGCGCTGCTCGGGTGGCCAACAGAAACGTGTGGCCATTGCGCAAGAGCTCGTGAAGCGGCCCAACATATTGATACTGGACGAGCCGACGTCGGGTCTCGACTCGTCGTGTTGCCATCAAACAATCATGGTGTTGCGTCGCATTCTCGACCAAGCGAGCACGGCCGGCTCGGCAATGCACAATCCCATGTGTATCATTACGACTATACATCAGCCGTCGGCCAAGGTGATGTCGCTGTTCGATCGGGTGTACATGATGGCGCCTGGTGGCCGGCTCGTCTATAACGGACGCCCGCAAGACATTGTGAAATTGTGCGGCTCAGTACAAGCACCCTGTCCGCCCTTCTACAATCCAATGGATCATTTTCTCGATGTTGTAAGTGGCGACTACGGACGCAACAAAGTCGACAAGTTGATTCGTCAAGAGAAAAAGAAAAAGATCGCCATCGACAAGCAACTGGAAGCGGTCAGCGGACAGACATTAAAAAAGGCCACCCTGTACGATCCGTGCCCCATCACACAACACTTGTGGATTCATTATCAGCGTTCCACCATTCAAATGTTGCGAGATCCCATTTTGTTTGCGTTACGTTTCTCTTTGCACCTATTCATGCCGTTCTTTTTTGCCTACTTGTGGGGCACCGACATTGGCAAAGGCTCAGCGTGTCCCTCATTCAATTTGCAATCCATCTCGTCGATATCGACCATAACGTCGATGAATTTGACGCGCGCCGAACATCAGGACATGGATTGGGTGAACGATAATTTTGTCTATCTATTCTACATTGCCATGTTTTCCATGTACGCTGCTGTTATGATTACAGTATTAACGTTTCCACTCGACGTCACAGTGTTGGCCAAAGAATATTTCAACGGCTGGTACGAAGTACCCACGTACATAACGGGCAAAATATTGGCTGATTTCCCGTTCCAGACGGCGTGCATTGCCATATTCTCGTCGATATCGTGGTACATGACGCATCAACCGGAAAGTTTGTACGAATGGCGCTACCTGTCGTTTATGTACAGCATGGCAATGTTGTCGTTCATCTCACAAACTCAGGGTCTCATTATTGGCGCTGTTTTCATGCGCAACCTGTCGGCCAGTGTCTTTGTGGGTCCGCTCACTCTCATTCCAATAGTCGTGTTCTCGGGCTTCGGCAAACGATACAATCGCCTCTACGAATGGCTACAGCCCATTGTCAAAGGCTCCTACTTTCACTATTCGCTCAAGATTGTCCTATCGGCCGTGTGGGGCTGGCAACGGTGCGAGTGTGACCCTGCCAAGTATCAATTCCAAATGGACTACATCGAATACGAGGACATCCAAACGATCGGTCAGCGCCAAAAGTTGCCCGACATCGATGTGCCAGGCGTCGATCTAACGAATACTGGCAAGGCAGCCGCGTACGATTTGAGAAATGAGCAAACTGCCGAGGCCAATAAAGATATTTGGATTGGACAATTCAAATGCGACGACGATTTTCAATCACTAATTACGCACGAGTACGATGTACAGGACCAAGATCTGTACATTGGTATGGCCATATTAGCTATATTTCTGATTGTTATGCGACTATTTGTTCTGTTACTCGTGATGTTTCGCGTACGCCGCGGCTAATCACACGCTCAAATCAAAAGATTTTTCACCGATTAAATTTGCGATGCTGCTTGTCAACAAATAGTTTTATTCTCATCTCAAGCGAGTCAGTCAATTTCAAATCACATTGGAGTTTGTCATAACACCGACACCAGCAATCACCTTCACGTCCTCATGTGTACTTTAACTTTGAGCCCGTTCGATTTCAGCAAGCCCATCGAACGTTCGAGTTTCGGCGGGAAATCGTGCCCAGGTGCAGGTGAAAACTTGAAATTGAACACCAGACGAGCGAGAGCGAGTTTAGCCTCGGCCAACGCGAATCGCATGCCCAAACAGTGACGAATTCCAGCGCCAAACGGCAAGTAAGTGTACGGTGTGAGTTTGTGACGATTCTCTGGCAAAAATCGCTCCGGAATGAATGAATCTGGTTGCTCGTAGTATTTTTCGTCACGATGGATGGCAAAGAAAGGAATACCAATCACACCATCTTTTGGAATTGTTAAATTCAACGACTCGATTCGATAATCCTCAACAGCCTGGCGATCCATATGAGACGCGGGTGGGAACAAACGTAGAGCTTCCGAGATGACGGCGTCAAGGAAAGGCAATGACGTCACTTTCTCGTAATCAAACACTCCGTCCGGCAAGTGCGACCTCAGCTCCTCATACAATTTCTCTTGAGCCTCCGGATGGTGAGCCAACGTGTGGGTAGCGAATGACAGTAGCGAAGATGTTGTCTCGTAGCCAGCAATCAAAATCAACTGACAATTGCCGATTATTTCTCGATCCGTTAGCCTGAGCTTCATTTCTGCGCCACCTGATTCAGTGTTTGGTCCGTAGTTGGATGCTACAACCGCCACCGACTTCTTCTCAAGCACTTCTTTGATTTCTTCTTTGTCAGCACTCGCGACGTGATGACTCTCGCTCTCGTCGCCAGTGGTTGTCTCCAACATGTGCTCCCCGATTCCTTTCGAAGCGTCCAAGTCCAACAGTAATTGCAACATGTCGTCGTGGCGACCACTCGATCCTAGCTTACGGCGACTAGCGATGATTTGTTGCACCAGTGACTGGAGACGCTGATCTACATTGGCGTCGTTGATGTGAAAATTGATCGCTTTGAGGAATGCTTTCGGCATGCATAACGCGATGAACATTGAGACCCAATGAATTTTGCCCATGTTCTCCATTAAGAATTTCACCAGATCACTGCGATGTTTTTGTTCTGATTCTTTGGTATCGAATTTCATAGCAAACGAGGCGCGAGCAATCACATCCAACGTGTAACAACCATACACGGTCTTGGTGTCCAAAGTATTGTCACCACCTTCATTAGCTTTCTTTGCTCGATCAGCAACGACGGCTAATAACTCGTCGCCAGCTTCCATCATCAAATGGAACAGACGTTTAATCTTGCCCGATGTCATTGTGAACGCCAACAACGAACGCAGTGATTTCCAACGCGCGTCTCGCATGAAAAACAGCATGTTCTGAGTGTTTTCATTTAAGAAATCAACGTGCATATGATTGGGGAACACGTATGCATCTTTCACCATGACATTCTTGATGATCTCGGCGTCGGTAACCATGAGAATTGGCTTAACACCGTTGTACGTGCCAAATACACGACCATACTTTTGGGACCACTCTCGTAACAGAACAGGTCGATTGTTCGACAGTTCAGTGAGAAAATTTCCCGTAATTAACGAAGGTTTGGGGCCCGGAATGCCACGTTTTTGCCAATAACTATGTTTGTAGCGGTAGTAACTGTAGAGTAGTGAGAATTGTGAAAAGATTAGAATTTTCGTTCGTATAGAAATTTATTCGTTGCGATAGTCCTCTCGTCTTGTGCCATCCACTTACGCCACTATCAATGTGATGCCAAATATGAATGCTAGCGCCACCGTCGTTGTGTTCACGAACACCATTGGAGATGCCCACAATGCGTGCCCACTTTGAAGTGCGAACTCCATTGTGCGATGCTGAAAATTTTGATTTCTTTCCTCACTTCTAGGTTGATATTCAAAGTTTGCAAGTCTGAATTATGAAACCTTCAATTTGCCAGTTTCTATTAGTGTTCTGTCTTCGTTCTTCGTGCTTTTAAATTGATGGAATGACTAAATCACTCGATTGGTTGCCAATAAACTTATACCGATGTTGTTGTTTTTGTCATATTCAACGCAAACACCTACATCTGTCGGCAAAGCGGATTTGATCATTCGACAAGACGCGTCGTGGTTCGTCTACCGATTGTCGTAGCCCTTAATCAACCGTTCTGCGGCGGAAAAAGTGCACTTAAAGTGTACTTGCGATGAAATCACACACTGTATGGTATGCAGTCTGGATCTTTTGTTCTGTCGCCTGCAACTGCCATTCATTAATAGTAGTTTTTATTTGTTTGTTTGCCTAAGATGATTGTTTACGGTTTATGCTCCAGCGAATTATGTGTTATCAGATGTAATCTGTTGTGCTGGTAGCACATAGCCTGGAGCGCCGCACACATTCTTGAGTCGTGTTGTGTCAAGTTTGTCATCTGACAACAACAAACTATCAATCAATCATTTTGGCTGAAAAAATCAATACTTTCTGTCGCTTATTTAATGATAACACGCTATTTCTAGCAGACGAATCATTCGATATCATCATGAATGTTCACCACAGTTCTTGGAATACCTGCCAACTCATTTTCCACAACTTATAATATGAATCAATCTTTGTGAATCGGTAAACAGTAAGGGTTATTTTCTTCTTTGTTATCTATTATTTGTTTCTTATCGCTCTCTTCGAAGCAGAAGTGAAGTAACTTGTTATTCCTCACGAAAATAACTTTCGTCATCACAAATAGTCGATTAGTGTCATATCGAACTATTCTGATCTTTGAGTTTCAAAACTGGCAATGGTCGAATGCAAGTCCGTGAAAGCACTCTGATTTTGAGCCCTTCTGATTCAAACAAAGCTATCGATAGTTCAAGTTTCGGCGGGAAATTGTTGCCAAGTGATGTTGTGAACTTGAAATTGAACACAAGACGATCTAGAGCAAGTTAAGCCTCGGCTAGTGCGAATCGCATGCCCAAGCACGACGAGTGCTGGCCCCAAACAGCAAGTAAGTGTACGTTGTGAGTTTGTAACGATTTTCGGGCAAAAATCATTCTGGAATGAATGAACCTGGCTATTCTTAGTATTTTTCATTACGATAAATGCCACGAGACGGATGGTGATCAATGTGGCCGAGAGGTGGAAACAATCGTAACACTTCCAAAATGCACGCATCGAGATAAGGCAATCTTGTCATGGTTTCGTAATCACCTTTAGGAAGTATAGTCTTGACTCCTCGCAGAGCTCCTCGATTATGGCCATTAATCACGCTAAATCAACAGCCGAAAGACTCGTCTTGACTGCTGCGATCACTATGCATGGCTTAAATTTACTAATGTTGCTCGTCAAAAACGTTACAGGATCCATGCGATGCTTTTTCTCTGTTTCTTTCGACTGATATCGTGTTAATGTGTTGAAATTGATTGTTGAAACTTTCTAGCAGAACTTTTTCTACTTGCGATGAATCTAGTGAAGTTTCTCTCAACGATGAACATTTTCGTTTGATTGAGTTTGAGTGCTCGCAATATGAATTTATAAAATTGTAGGTTCTTGTCGAATTGTACGTTTTGGCTAATATTAAAAAAATTCAACTTTATATCAAACTTCAGCTGTTATCACAACGGATGAAACTTGGGATTAATTTTTATCGAATCTGCTAGTTCCAGACAGGCAGACACACGATATGCAAACAAATCAGTGAGCGCGTACCTAGATCGTCCTTAGTGCGACCCAACATGTAGGTAACTTGCACCTAAAATGCACTTATGGTATCAAACAAGCACGCTATTATATATAAATCTACTAGATTCTATCCTCACAACGGACTCTTCGACATACCAAGCATCGACTCTGATTTTATAGATACGATTGGATACATGTTGAATTGTTATTCAGTAAGATGCAATAAGATTTGGAAACATGTTAGCTTCGCCTTCGACGAGATGTCTTCGAGAGATTGGAGATGTCTTCTAGAAAAGTAAATAAGCATAACGGCAGGAACTTTATTCGCATTCAGACTATCCTGGTTGGTTGATTTCCCTCACTCAAACCTCAACATTGACATTGAGAAGTCTAACGTGACTTTATTGATCCGACTTTGTAGCGGAAATCGTGGCCAGACGAACGATTTTCCGCAGCGTGTATCGAACGCATAGTTCGTTGCGTTGTACAAACACACGCAGACTCAGTCACGCCCTTGAGACCTTGACGGTTCCGACAACCTTGATTTGTATTACATAATTGGGCTGCGCACTGTGAGTCAAAAGAAATGTCCCAGGCTGTATTCGATGCTGAGTAGATAAAGTGGATGACTAGCACTGCATTTTCAGCTCGCACGACCACGGAGCTTGTGACAGCAACAGCATGAATAGTGCAAACACTGTAACATTTTATTTGACACGCAGTGTGGCCCCTAGGAAAGCCAGGGCAGCTCTTTGTTCATTCATTGTGTACATGAACTTGCAAGGAACTTACAATAATGTGATATCAATTCCCAAGTTCAAGTTCGCATGTGAACTCTAACATTGAGACTATCCGATTTCAACAAAGCCGTCGACCTTTCAAGTTTGGGTGGGAAATCGTGGCCAGGTGCAGGTGAAAACTTGAAATTGAACACCAGACGAGCGAGAGCAAGTTTAGCCTCGGCCAGCGCGAATCGCATGCCCAAACAGTGACGAATTCCTGCGCCAAACGGCAAGTAAGTGTACGGTGTGAGTTTGTGACGATTCTCGGGCAAAAATCGCTCTGGAATGAATGAATCTGGTTGCTCGTAGTATTCTTCGTCACGATGAATAGCATAGAAGGGTATGACGATTCCTCCGTTCTTGGGTATTGTCAGATTCAACGACTCAATTCGGTAGTCTTCGACCGCCTCACGGTCCATAAGAGGCGCAGGCGGAAACAGACGCAGTGACTCAGAAATAACAGCGTCCAAGAAAGGTAACGATGTCACTTTCTCGTAATCGAACACTCCGCCGGGCAAATTCGATTTCAGCTCTTTATGCAATTTTTCTTGAGCCTCCGGATGATGAGCCAACGTGTGGGTAGCGAATGACAGTAGAGAAGATGTTGTCTCGTAGCCAGCAATCAAAATCAGCTGACAATTGCCGATAATTTCTTGATCGTTTAGCTTGAGTTTCATTTCTGCGCCAGCTGATTTAGTATTAGGTCCATAATTAGATGCCACAGCCGCCATCGACTTCTTCTCAAGCACTTCTTTGATTTCTTCTTTGTCAGCACTCGCGACGTGATGACTCTCGCTCTCGTCACCTGTTGTTGTCTCCAACATGTGCTCTCCGATTCCCTTCGAGGCGTCCAAGTCCATTAACAACTGCAACATGTCGTCGTGGCGACCACTCGATCCTAGCTTACGGCGATTCGCAATTATTTGTTGCATCAGTGACTGGAGACGCTGATCTACGCTTGCATCGGTGATTTGAAACTTGATCGCTTTGAGGAATACTTTCGGGAGACACAAAGCCATGAACATTGAGACCCAGTGAATTTTGCCGACTCTTTCCATCAAGAATTCTACCAGATCACTGCGATGTTTTTGTTCTGATTCTTTGGTATCGAATTTCATAGCAAACGAGGCGCGAGCAATCACATCCAACGTGTAACAACCATACACGGTCTTGGTGTCCAAAGTATTGTCACCACCTTCATTAGCTTTCTTTGCTCGATCAGCAACGACGGCTAATAACTCGTCGCCAGCTTCCATCATCAAATGGAACAGACGTTTAATCTTGCCCGATGTCATTGTGAACGCCAACAACGAACGCAGTGATTTCCAACGCGCGTCTCGCATGAAAAACAGCATGTTCTGAGTGTTTTCATTCAGGTAATCAACGTGCATACGATTTGGAAATATGTGTGCATCTTTAACCATAATATCTTTGACTATATTGGCGTCAGCTACTACGAGAATCGGCTGGACACCTTTGTACGTTCCATACACACGGCCATACTCTGCGACCCATTGCCGCTGCAGCAGAGGTCGATTATTCGACACTTCAGTGAGGAAATTTCCTGTTATTATCGATGGTTTTGGACCAGGAATGCCACGTTTTCTCCAATAGCTATGCTTATAGCGGTAATAACTTTAAGCGAAAAGCAATGAAAGATTAGAAATTTTGCTCGCTTAAATATCGATATAAATTTGAATTTGATTTTTCTCTATTGTGATAGACTTACACCACCATCAATGTGATCCCCAATAAGAGGGCCGCCGACACTGTTGTTGTGTTCAAGATTCTGGAATCCCACAATGCGTGCGCTCCTTGGCGTACAAACTCCATGGTACAATGTTGTAACTGATTCTTTTTCTTCTCACTATTGGATTGATTTCTAGATATTACGATTTTCACGAGAGTTTATCTTTTATTGAACTTCAATGAATTTTGATTGAAGTTTGCCTGTTTTCGATGGATACATCCATGAAGGGACTGGATCACTGGCTTACTCATCGGCGAACATAAACCATATGTAGAGGTAGTTGAAATGTGTTTCTTGTGACGAGAACTAGCGCTCTAGACAGAATATAGCAGGTTCGATGGTACCAACAAGAAGCGCAGGCTAGCAAAAAGCGCATACAATTCCTCCAGCTCAATCAATTCTCTCTCGTTTTTGCTGTTGTTAGATTTCGTTGCAATTTGAAAATGCTTCACCACACCTACATCAATGGAAGACACGTACTGGGTGCTGCAACAGTATCGCACGCTATCCGATTATTCGAAAAGCGCAAACACAGGCAAGATCTGCGTCAGCTGCGCGTAGGTTCCACAGTGCTAGAGACGAACCCTTGTGGAACGCACGTAGAACATTTCTAGCGTACGATGCTGTCGCTACACCCAGTAGTCTGTGCGGGGAAAAATGCACTTAACATGTACTCGTGACGACATCACAAGGTTCATTCGTGCTGTCACCCGCGCTTGCAATCATTACATGGACAGAATTTACGAGTCTTCGTTAGTGGATTGGAAACACAGTAAGGATTATTTTCTTTCTCTTTATCCATTCTTTCCTTAGCGTTCTCTTTGGAGTAGAAGTCAAGTAACTTGTTACTCATGGCAAAAATAAATTTCGCTATCACAAATAATCGATTAGTGCCACGTTTGTAAAATATTTTGATTCTTGAAAGTTTTGAAACTGGCATTGATCAAGTGCATGTCCGTGGATGCACGTTGACTTTGAGCCCATTAGATTTCAACAAGGCTGTCGAAAGTTCGAGTTTCGGCGGGAAATCGTGCCCAGGTGCAGGTGTGAATTTGTAACTAAATATCAGACGAGCGAGTGCGAGTTTAGCCTCAGCCAACGCGAATCGCATGCCCAAACAGTGACGAATTCCTGCGCCAAACGGCAAGTAAGTGTACGGTGTGAGTTTGTGTCGATTCTCGGGCAAAAATCGCTCTGGAATGAATGAATCTGGCTGTTCGTAATATTTTTCGTCACGATGAATGGCATAAATAGGAATAACGATTGCTCCGTCTTTGGGAATTCTCAAATTCAGAGAATCGATTCTATAATCATCATTTGCCTCGCGATCAATGTGGCCGAGAGGTGGAAACAATCGTAACACTTCCGAAATGCACGCATCGAGATAAGACAATCGTGTCACGGTTTCGTAATTAAACACTCCGCTGGGAAATGCGGTCTTGATCTCTTCGTAGAGCTTCTGTTGAGCTTCTGGGTGATGTGCCAATGTGTGAGTGAAAAAGGACAACAGTGACGAAGTTGTATCGTAACCTGCAATTATAAACAATTGACAATTGCCGATAATTTCATTGTCAGTTAGTTTCATTTTGGCTTCGTGATCGTCAGACTTTGGCCCATGATTGGCCGCCACAACCGCCGATGATTTTTTCCCGTGCTCGAGAACTTCTTTGATTTCTTCCTTGTCAGCACTCGCAACGTGATGACTCTCGCTCTCATCACCGGTGGTTGTTTCCAACATATGCTCGCCGATTCCTTTCGAGGCGTCCAAGTCCAACAATAACTGTAGCATGTCGTCACGACGACTTTTCGGGCCTAACTTTCGCCGACTGTCGATGATTGATTGCACCACCGTCGTGAGTCTCCGGTCCACATGGCCACCGTTTATGCTGAAACCAATGGCTTCGAGAATCATCTTTGGTATCATGATTGCGATTGCTATACGTGGGAATGAAAATTCACTCAAGTTGTTCATCAAAAACGTCACTAGTTCCGTGCGATGCTTTTGATCGGAATTTTTCGAATCGAAACGGGCCGCAAACGAGGAACGTGCAATCACGTCCATCGTGTAACAACCATACACGGTCTTGGTGTCCAGTAGATTGTTGCCATGCGATTTTTTCGCTTGCTTACCGACAGCACCCATGAGCTCGTCTCCTGATTCCATCATCAACGGAAACAGGCGCTTTATTTTGCCTGACGTCATTGTGAACGCTAACAAAGAGCGCAGTGACTTCCAACGAGCGTCTCGCATGAAGAACAACATGTTGTAGGTGTTCTTATCGAGATAATCGAAGTGCATGCGATTCGGGAACACGTGCGCATCTTTCACCAAGATATTCTTGATTAATTCGGCGTCGGCAACGAGCAGGATCGGCTTGACACCGCTATACGTTCCCATTACTTGACCGTATTGCTTGATCCAATTTCTCCACAACAACGGTCTGTTTTTAACTAATTCCTCGAAGAGATTGCCCACAATCAGATATGGTTTTGGGCCGCGAATGCCACGTCTTGACCAATAGCCATGCTTATAACGATAGTAACTTTTGAATGACGAGAGTCCGAAGAAGAAAATCCAATAATCGACAACGTTAATGACGAGTTTTTCAGATGAACAGCGTTGCATCTTGTCGTTTCAGTTCTCATTACACTTACATGAACATAATTGAGATGATTAGTACAACTGTCAGTGACACTGACGTAGTATTGATGCTTTGAATTTGAAGATTTATCACGTCCATTTTTGAAACTTTACACTGGAAACTTTTTCACTGAAATTAATGGAATTATGATTATCACTGAAAGATGAATGCTTCCATTTGGTTGAGTTTGAGCAGCACAAAGTGATGTCACCGTATTCTGAGTTCTCATTTACTCATGTACTAGCTATACGATTTAGTGTGAGCTCGACGGAGTTGTTCGAATTTATATCAAACCAAAGTTGTTATCATGGCAGATAGAATATTCAACTGATTCTGATTACACTTTTTTGTTCTAACCAAATGAAAGGCAGACAGATATTCCAACCAGATCGGCGAGCAAATCAGTGGGTATGCATCATCGTCGTTAGTAAGAGAAAATAAACCTTGTATACCGAACATGTTTGAAACTTGCACTTAAAACGTACTCGTGGAGTTGACATAGTACAAGACTAATGAAATTTATCGACAGAAAGAAGTTAACTGTGAGTTTGTCGAATTGTTGTTATTTACCACGACGCAATGTTATTTGGAAACATGTCAGCGTCTAAGATTGGAGAGATATTTTCGGGGGAAGTGTGAGATGAACTGCGTGGAACTTTATTTTCATTTAGACTATGTTGAGGAAATCGTAGCCAGACGTACAATTTCCCTCCCATTATCGATCTTACACTGTATCACTGTTCACCACGCTGTTTGTAAACACAAGAGCACGTCTTTGAACACTGTACTGATTCGACAGGATTTATATGTGTTTCATGCTTAGTTTGCGTGATACGAGTCAAAACTTCAGCGGCAACTATTTCAAACTGTACTTGAACACTGACTAGAGAGAGGGAAGGTTCGAGTTGGGGGTCCAGCATGTACTGAACGCACAGTAACATTTTATTTGACAAAAGTGGCCGGGGTATCTTTTTTTCATCCATTTCGTACGTGAACGTACACAGAGTTCGCAATTTAAATTCACTTCGTACTCGACGAAATGTTCTGTTACCGAACACTCGGCAATGTTCGATAGGCGGTCTGTTTTGTATCAACTCATGAGTAAAATTGGTCACAATTATGCCACGCGTAGCGCATCAACTAGGCTAGTAACGATCATAACTTAAGTATAGATGTCTTAGATTATTTGGTATCGTTTTTATTATTGTCTGTATTTACAAAGCCGTTGAGTGGTGCTATCTTAGATGCGAGACATATTCGCAGTGTTTAAGTTCTCATGAGAACTCTCACATTGAGTCCATCAGATTTCAACAAGCCCGTCGACCTTTCAAGTTTGGGTAGGAAATCGTGGCCAGGTGCAGGTGAAAACTTGAAATTGAACACCAGACGAGCGAGAGCAAGTTTAGCCTCGGCCAGCGCGAATCGCATGCCCAAACAGTGACGAATTCCTGCGCCAAACGGCAAGTAAGTGTACGGTGTGAGTTTGTGACGATTCTCGGGCAAAAATCGCTCTGGAATGAATGAATCTGGTTGCTCGTAGTATTCTTCGTCACGATGAATAGCATAGAAGGGTATGACGATTCCTCCGTTCTTGGGTATTGTCAGATTCAACGACTCAATTCGGTAGTCTTCGACCGCCTCACGGTCCATAAGAGGCGCAGGCGGAAACAGACGCAGTGACTCAGAAATAACAGCGTCCAAGAAAGGTAACGATGTCACTTTCTCGTAATCGAACACTCCGCCGGGCAAATTCGATTTCAGCTCTTTATGCAATTTTTCTTGAGCCTCCGGATGATGAGCCAACGTGTGGGTAGCGAATGACAGTAGAGAAGATGTTGTCTCGTAGCCGGCAATCAGGAACAATTGACAATTGCCAATGATTTCGGTATCTGAGAGCTTCATTTTTGTGCCACCAGTTTCAGTGTTGGGTCCATATTTGGACGACACAGCAGCCAACGATTTCTTTTCAAGCACCGTGCTGAGTTCCTGCTTATCAGCACTCGCGACGTGATGACTCTCGCTCTCATCACTGGTGGTCGTCTCCAACATGTGCTCGCCGATTCCTTTCGAAGCGTCCAAGTCCAACAGTAATTGCAACATGTCGTCACGACGACCTTTCGCGCCGAGCTTACGACGATTCGCGATGATTTGTTTCATCAGTGCTTCGAGACGCCTATCGATAATCACATCGTTGACGTAGAAATTGAATAGACTCAATAATGATTTCGGCACACACACAATGCAAAGAACACTGTGAGCCAGTGAATTTGGCCCATGTTCTCCATTAAGAATTTCACCAGATCACTGCGATGTTTTTGTTCTGATTCTTTGGTATCGAATTTCATAGCAAACGAGGCGCGAGCAATCACATCCAACGTGTAACAACCATACACGGTCTTGGTGTCCAAAGTATTGTCACCACCTTCATTAGCTTTCTTTGCTCGATCAGCAACGACGGCTAATAACTCGTCGCCAGCTTCCATCATCAAATGGAACAGACGTTTAATCTTGCCCGATGTCATTGTGAACGCCAACAACGAACGCAGTGATTTCCAACGCGCGTCTCGCATGAAAAAAAGCATGTTGTCTGTGTTTTCACTCAGGTAATCGATGTGCATACGATTCGGAAATATGTGCGCATCTTTAACCATAACACTCTTAACTATCTCGGCGTCGGCTACAACGAGGATCGGCTTGGTACCGTTGTACGTGCCATACACACGGCCATACTTTTTCACCCACTCCCGATGTAGTAAAGGTCGATTGTTACATAGTTCGGTGAGGAAATTACCCGTGAATATCGAGGGCTTAGGGCCAGGAATGCCACGTTTTCGCCAATAGCTATGCCTGTAGCGGTAATAACTTTAAGTGGAAAAAAGTTAAATTGGTTAGAGGTTTTGCTTCTTTGAATATTGATTCAAATTATGAATTATGATTGTGCTGTTACTGATTTACGCTTACGTCAATGTGATGCTCAATAAGAGGGCCGTCAACATTGTTGTTGTGTTCAAGATTCTGGAATCCCACAATGCGTGCGCTCCTTGGCGTACAAACTCCATTGTGCAATGTTGAAACTTATTCTTTTTCTTCTCACTATTGAATTGGTGTTGACAGTTGATACTTCAAATTGAACTGGAGTGAACACGATCGAACTCTATCTTTGTTCTTGATGGATACACAAATGAAAAGATTGACAGCTTGGTCAAATTGTCGATAAATATATACCACGTGTAGATGCAGGTTTCAGCAAGTGTTCGCGTCTAACACAGCCTACTGAACTGAGCTACGCACAGTTCAACAACTTTGTACCAAGTTATTACGCTCAATTTCAATTTGCTTACGAGTCGTCAATTTACCACTTAACTAGCACCGCCACTGTTACATTCGGTTTCGGTTTCCGATAAATGCTCGATTTGTTCGGTAAAAACACAAAATCCGGTAGTGTAATAGACGCAAAAACATACATTGTGAAACGTGCCTGTGAACACTTAACAGAGCTGCATAGTTGACTATTAGGATTGTTTTCATCGTCACCCTGTAGGAATGTTCCACGTGCCTCCTAGCCATCTCAGAACAGTAGGTTCGATGGTACTAACAGAAAGCACAGGCTTGCAAAAGGCGCATACAAGCTTTCTAGCTCAATCAATGCTGTCTTGTTGTCGTTGTTGTCAGATTTCGGCGCAAACACCTTTTTGCGCTACTACACCTACATTAGAGCTAGACGCGTATTCGATAATACAACAGGACGAGACAACAGTCGTTTCTTTTGGTCCGTAGCTGTGCAGCGAAAAATGTGCACCTAAAATGTACCTGTGACGACATCACAGTTCACTAGTTCTATCGCCTGTGCTTGCCGCTCATTAGGCTAGAGCTGTTTGTTTATTTATTTACTTGTTTACCATGTCTTGAACAAACAAATCTTGGTGGTCGTGCTTCACCTTTTTGCCTGACCACATGGTTACTCGTATGATGTAAATGATTGTCGGTGTTTGATCAATTAGTCTCACTGAGACAATACTTTTTACGCTGTCTCTAGAAAACAAAGTTCGAAGTGTCATTCGATACCATCATTATTATTTGTATGGAATGAAATCATCAGAGAGTTGCTCAAGTTCATTGAGATCCATGCAACTGTGTTCATCACTTGCCTGTTCTGTATCATTTCCTTCTTTTTCTGTTATTTGTGTGTGTGTGTGTGTGTGTGTGTGTGTGTGTGTGTGTGTGTGTGTGTG